>CM023959.1:29738666-29917880 GCA_013407115.1 Glycine latifolia | reverse complement strand
TTATGTTAAAATTATATGTGTATTAAATATACATTAAAAAATTTAGTATTATATGTATCAACATTAATTATTTTTTTTAATATAATTGAGCTATTAATTTATAGTTTAATTTTTTATTTTTTATTTAAAATTATTTATTATGTTAAAATTATATGTTGTTATATATATCAATATTTATTATGTTGAATTAATGCATGCATTCATTAATGGTGTAGTAAAAAAAACACCTGGTGCAGGAAGAAACACTCAATTTTGTTGGGGTATAAGGCCTATTAATCAGGTCGGGCTGTGGAAAGTAGGCTCATTGAATCGAATTAAGCTTTCAAATTGAATCCTTTCTATCATTATATAAATTGACAACAAATTGTCGTTTTTAAGTGAAGTAAAAACTCAAATAGCTTACAAAAAAAAGAGTTAAAACTACATAACATTATACATTAACAAGATAGTTTCTTTTTTTTAGTAACTTTGACTTTTTTTTCCCCAAAATACATATATTCTCCACTTGAGACAATCATGTTTAAACCAAAGTGTCTTATGATAACAAAATTTTTCATTCAAGTATTTAATATAACTGTATACTCATGACTCAAATTCGATACATCCGGTTATACTAAAATAATCTAACACTAATTGATTCACGTGCTTGATGGTTGATTAACTTTGACTACTAAGGATTTATTTAAACAATTAAAATTTTAAAATAATTGAATAATTAAAAAAATGTTATTATATACTTTCGGAAAAAATGTTATTATATACAAATCATAGTATAAATTTACTTTATTATCGTGGCAAAATATATGGTACAAAATCTAACAGACGAAATTTGAAGATTAGCTAATCAAATAACTAAAATGATTCGTGCCAAGAACTAGTCTATAAAACGAAAAAATTGTTATATTATACTATATGATTAGAAAGATTAATAATAAGAATATATTATTTAGAATGATATAGAAAACTCGGGAAGTTACTCTTTATCAAGATTGAGAACTTAAAGGGCCGGGGCTCAGCAGTATAGTTCATAGGATATGCCTTTGAGCTAGAAAGAACAATAATTGTTGTGGGGAAAAAGTAGTGTAGAGGACTAAAAGCAGAAGGAACCGCTCTATATTATTTGCCTACAATCGAAACAAAATTGACTGCAATTTTCTTTTTCATTTTATCGTAATTAAAAATGTTAGAAAGTTGAATGCACGTGAAGACATAAATATACTCTCTTAACTTGACGGGGAAGCTAGATTGGAATAATGCATATATTGGTAAGTAGGGCTATATGCTTGCAATGGTACAGCTGAAAATTTATTTGCGCGACCACAATTTTGAAGTCAACTCGATTAAATTGATTCTCTATTTCTTTTTTGTTTTATGTAAGGAGTTTCTTTTGCCTCATAATAAAGGAATAAAGGGAGTAAAGTCAACTATGAAATTGAGACGATCATGAAGTACTCAAAATCTCGTGTTTTGTTTTTTTCTACCCGAATTGTAAAGCTATAACCCAATTTGATCACTTGACTGATTACTTCCCAGTTGTTTTGTAATACACCGATCCTTTTGTCTTTAATATTTCCAGAACATTGTAGTATAGTTTAAAAAAAATTAGAATACTAAGAGCTCATAAAGCTAAAGGAAAATAAAGCTCAAGATCCCAGTCACCGTTTGACTGTGAACTTATTTAAGGATATTAACATTGTCTTGCAAATGACAGGGTATGTATTAAAGTGAATATATATGACACACACTTTATCATCATTTCACAATTAAACTGAAATTTATAGTTATCTATAAAAAAAAAAAAGTCTTTTGGAGCTTGCTCCTTTATAATTTTGGTAGATTCCATTTAATTATATTACACATAAAGAATGAAGCCTTTCTACTTGCTGGAAAAAATGCCAAAGGTTAATATTGGTTATTACGATGAGGTAGAAGCATTAGAGTTTTTGTTCCTATTGGTAAATGACAATTGTTAATTATTAGTTATTTTTTAGTGGGAGAAATCCAACTCACGATCTTTTTTTTTTTTCGTTGTCCTTTTATCATCAAGTCAATTTTATAATTCGACTCAGAACTTATGAATGAATGAAATGGAATGTCAGAATGCACAGAATATCAATGTAAGTTGGTTTCTCAACATCCAAACTGTGGTAGTACCTGCAGACGATTCTTCCATTTCCACCCCTGCCACGATATATATGAGCAGCTTGATTCCTCCTAGCTAGTTTTTGACTTTTTGGAACATATTCTTCTATCTCTATCTCTGGCTTTCGCCATAGTTCATTGGATAAAAGTTTAGTGTGCAAGGAAAAGTCATGGATGAGACTAATGTAGCATTATGCCACCGAATTAATGTACATAGATATGTTTGTGTCACATTATGACTACCATTTGAAGTGTGAGGTGTTGGGTATAAATAGGGGGTTTGTCATTGGGTGTTAACATAACATAGATAAATCAGAAGTCATCAAATTGAGAGAAAGGGTCTTGCATGTAGACAAGAGTCATGTCTGGTAGCCAAGGATGACTTGCCTAGTATTCCATTCTATGGGACTTTATTTAATTAATTTGTCTCATATGAAGACCCTTGTTTGGTTAATTGGCAAGCTTCCTCGGCTATTTGCATGCCTCTTGTCTTACTTGTTAGACCTTCTTCACTCTTAAAATACGCATGTTAAATTGTTATCATTTAAGGAAAATTTAAACCACTGCAAGCTGGTGAATGTACTGTGTTTGCTATCACATACATATATACACTCTGTATGATATGTGGCAATTCCAGGTAGTTCCTTTTGAGTTTTGAGTGGTATTCTTTGAGTAACTCATTCTTAACATTTTGCTTTTAGGTTCCAGAAAAAAAGTAATTTATTTATACATAGACAATCATATTCTCTATTTATCTGTATCTTTCTTTTTGTATATAAATGGTATTATATTTTACATTTCTCTCTTTTTATCCCATTCTCTCTAAGTGTTAAATAGTATGGAATGTCTATACATCATTTTTCTTATCTACATTACTAATCAAAATCCATCATTTCTTTTTCAGAAGTATTAACAACACCTTTCATTTTTCAATAATACTTTTTTTAATATTTTTTTATATTATTGATTGAAATTCATGAAGGTCTCACCATATCGAAAATAGACTACCAAATAGGAAACTAATCTCACCTTTTATTGAGGCAAGCCCCACATATTGTAAGTTGTATGGTTCTTGTTTTTGTTTTTTTTTCCTCTAAACCTATTTTTGCGGTGTTTGAGCTTCTTAAATGGAGATGATTTGTGCAATTGTAAAGTAACATAAAAATGTATAAAATTTAAAAAGTGACATTTGGTATACAAAAAATATAAACTAATTTTTTTTATTAGTGAAAAAATTTAAATCTACCAACTCTCTTCCCTTCTCTTCTCCTTTCACCTCCAAGCTAATGAAATGATATGTGGAGAAAAATATAGACAATAGTATTATAGCTTGGTGACATTATATATTCGAATGGCATTATGTCCTGGTCATCTTGAGGGAAATTTAATATCACCATCTGCTGCAAAACAAATTTTATCTGCCATTAAAAGTTGATTTAATTAATTTTTTTTTTCATGGACACAAGGCTGTATTAGAACTTATTATTTAGACGTCACAATGATGGTACTGGTAGTCTGGTATTTTTTTTTTCTTATCTATTTTTCTGGCATTAAGTTCATCTTCAACCACAGGCTTGTTCAGTGGATGACATGAAGTGGAACCATTTATTCTTTATGTACGGTCCCAAAGGTGAATAACAAATCTGAATTGAGTGTATAAATATTCATAGCATACGAGAATGAACGTTAAATTTATTACTCGTATCAGTGTGAATTCATCCACGGATTTCTTACCCATTACTATTCCATTTCCATTGCAAATTAAGGCCATACAGATGATAATTGCTTATATATGTTCTGCTATAGTAGCTAGCCTTTATTATAATCAAGCAATATTTCACACAAGATGTATGACCGGATAACCAATCTGTTTTATTCTTGTCGTTTAGAATTTGGAATGGAATGGTCAAGTGAATTGAATTGCACTCCTCAACTTGAACTTTACTTCTGATCCTTGTCTCCAAGTTGGTTACAATAGTTGTAATCTAGTGATTAGAAAACTTGTTTCATTTGATGGCTTGAACCACTGATCTGAACAACAGCAAGAACATATCATGACAATAGTGATTTCAACAGTTATGCCAGCATACACAATCAAACATGCGGTCCGTACGTACCTCTGCTAGCTAAAAGGTGTACATAAATTAATAATTCACGGTGAAAATTGATAGTGGTAATTTGATACATGACTCATACTACTACTAAGTAACTCACAATCATTACCACATAATTTCCATCTCTTTATAAGACGTTTGCTCTCCATGGATGCAATGCAATCATCAAACACAATCATCAATTCCTTACCTCTATTAATCAGTTAATCTCCTAGCAAGAGCAACAGTCAAAATACTTTGGTCCCATCAGCAGGAGTCCCACACATCTTCGCAGAAGTGTCATACCGTATGTTTTGTCTAGGCTAGGCTTTTTATTCTTAAATATAATCAAGTACACGACATGTTATTCTTTTAGCAAATATTCATTCTCTCAATGAAGCTTCCTTCTACTTTGATTCATCTTTTATCTAATTGATCCATCTTGTTAAAATAATTAATTTCAAATATGTAATCCAAAGATAGATATAGCAGAAAACACAGTAGAAATGCACTCAAATTTCAAGGATCATCAACCAATAGTAAGATACTCACTCATGCTCCAGTAAGCACAACTAAATTTGCCACTTTTAGATGGTGCCTCCATCACTAGATAATACAAGACAAATAATTCTGTTGCAGCATTACATGCTTTATATTGTTTCTGCCAAACAGCAATACTGACCACCATCAAAGTCACACTCCTGCTATGTAAAAAAGTAATAGCAAGTGTGTTCTCATAACCATAGCACATCCACCCAAGAAAAAAGAGAAGCTTTAGAGGCAACAACAAAAAACACTAACTAAACACTAGCTCAGCCAATTCCAACAATCCTGATTAAAATATGAAACATTGTTGAAAAGTCAGACACTAAATTCCAAACACAAACAGAATTTACATCATATTGCAAACTTGAATCCATCCTGCTGCTAGGTGTTGAACGTGGCTAGAGAAACACATGTTTCCAATAGAATTAATTGCAAGCAACAATGAAATTCAGAATAAATCAACATCTAAAAATACCATGATAATCAGATAAAACCAAACCCGTTGGCGATCATATCTACAAAATAGATGTGCTAAAAATTGTAATAATTAATTTACCTCAATAATAGCACATTGGCACCCAAATGAAATGCTAAATTTTGGGGGGAAATATTAATTCTCTGGGCATTGTAACTCATCAAAAAACACTACATCCTAGTACGCACATAACTAAGACATTTCCATATACAACATTTACAAAAGCTGTGTAATGTAGACTAAACCAATTAACAATTGTTACTTTAAGACCATATCACTAAATGTAAAAAAGTAACACAACACAAGTATTGACGCATACAAAATGCTGCTTGTTTTAGCCTACACAACTTTTGTAAACAAGGTCTACACAAGAATTTTGCAAGACCAGAAAAAATTATAGTTGTCATTCCAATAGACAGAATGAGGAAATTAAACAGCATGTCCCTTTTCTTTCGAGGAAAAAACGTTCCAAACAAGTTAAACCATACCATGTCTATTTTTCCTTGGCATCGCCCTTCCAAGTCATCAGAGAAATACAACAACTAGAATTGCTTCAGGAAAAATAAACAATTCAATGAATAGCTCCAACAAAATTCGCAGAGTTATATATACTTGCACTGGATTTCAAGAAGGATGTTTGTTTCTCAAATAATAACATGTGAGGTCCTAACGTTTCCAACCCTAAACAAAAAAGAGTCATGGAAGAACATACTAAAACTCAGTTCAGTTCAGTTCAGCTCAGACACGCATCTGAATAATTCGCTAAAGCTGAGAATCTACATCCGGTCTCTGGCAGCATCACCAAAAACAAGCTCAGCTCGCTCAGCTCAGGAGAAGCCCTTTCCAAGCTTCTGAATGGCATTGTACATTTTTCTCCTTGACCCAACAGCACTAATCCCCATATCCTTGAGATCCTCTAGAGTCAACATGGGCAAAACCTCATCATCCACCTCATGCACTTCAAACACAGGCGCATAGCGACCTAACCCCAATCCATTAAGCCAAACCCTAACCCCATCTTCAACACCCCTAACCCTCCCACTACCATTCTCATTGTTCCTATCACCACACTTCCAATCCCTAACATCAGTATCAGACGGTGCAGATAGCTCAACCCCATCATGCTGCTGTTCCCTTTCCCTACCCTTAAAAACCCTCCTATGCCCATCAACCCCAAAATTCTCCATACTATGAATAGGGCTTTGCTCCTTCAAAGGGCTCTCCGAGTTCTCTACCTCAAATTCCCGATACCCATCATCGTCATCCCCATCTTCGTCCCCGTTATTATACTTCTCTCCCTCTCCCTCGCCGCCACCGTTGTCGCCACCGCCGTCGTCGATTCGCGAAACCCAATTCGATCTGACCCTCTTGATGGCGACGGAGCCTCTCTTCTTGGACTCTTTGACCTTCCAGCTGCCAATTGCGACGGTGTCGATGTTCCCCGGTTCTCGGTCGTTGGAAGGTTCTAGGGTTTCGTTAAACTCACTCAGGTTCGTTAAAGGACGAGTCTTGGAGGGTTTACCTGGGTCCTTGTCCTTGCTGCGGTGGTGGTCGTTGTGGTGGTGACTGTCGAAGGCCAGTTTCCACGGCTTCGCGTTGCGGCGGGCGTGGGAATCGTAGGGCTGGTCGCCGCCGATGTCGCCCAATCGGACGCTCGGCCGGCGCTGCCGCTTCGATCCGATGGAAGGCTCCGAGGAGTGAAGAATTAGGGTTCCAGCGCCACCGTTTATTTGGCCCTCCGGCGGCTGAATCTCTGCCATTGCGGGTAATTAAGTCTCTGCAAAATGCAGAATTAGGGATAGGGTTTCGAATTGGGAAATTAGGGATAGAGGAAATAGAAGAATGTAGAGTGAGTGAGTGAGCGAAGAAGAGTAAGGTGTGTGTGATTGTGAGTATTAAGCGCGCGCGCTTTGAAGGTTTAGTGTGTACTAATTGTAGCACTTTTTTAGATGTAAGGATATGTTCATGTGTGGTGTAATACGTGCATTTATTCTTTATTTAAATTAGGAAACAAATTGTGGGGAAAAAATGAGGATCATCGATAAACATAGTAACATACTCATTTCAAAAAATGAGTGTCAATTAATTTAAGTGCCATGAATAGTTTTTCAAAAATTAAAGACATGTTTAGGGTTTGATTAACAAGGACATGTTTAGGGTTATTGTATGTTTTCAATTTTCTTAAAATAAAATGTGTTTTTTGATAAAATAAAGTGTAATTTATTTTTAAAATACTTTTAATTCAAGTTTTTTTTTTCATTGGTTCTGAAATCATAAATTTGATTATTTGAATGTGCTTTGTTGAGTAAGGAATTCTGATTGTGTAACTCCATGTATGGTTTGAAGTTATTCATTAATCTCAAATTAGAAGTTGTTAAATTAAGAAAAAGATAGTTGATAAATAGTGATGGATTTTTCATGTTTACATATATTTACTATTGAAGATAAATCGATATATCTATATTTAAGACTAATTTTATTGTTTTTAGGGCACACAAGTCATTTTCTAAAGTTTGTCGAATAATTTATCATCGAGCTCTAAAATAGAAACGAAATAATAATGAACTCAAAGAAAATAATTGTAAATTTAAAAAATAATAAATAAGGTATAATTTTACATTAATTACTTAAAATTTTCTGTATTTTGTTACTTATTTTATTAACACAAATTCTACTATTGTTGTTGTTTTATAGTAGATTGAAAATTGGATTGTTCTTAAAATAATTAAGAGATTATTAACAAATTATGAGTGATAAAATAAATTGAACTAATAAATCATTGACCCATATATAAATAAATGACACATAATAAAATTAGTTCATTTTATACCGGGTCATTGTGACCTATTTTTTCCTTTTATATGTATTTTACATGTAAATAAATTTAAAAATATTAAGACAAATAGGCTTGGTAGGTTTTTAGTCTATAGTTTTTTTTTGGCTCATTTGACCTGATAGGCCGAGTCAAATTGACTCTATTTTTTTGTTGCAAATTAAAGAACTCAGAGAATTTGTGAGAAATAAAAAACAATATTGATTAAAACCAGTGTTACTAAAGAATTTTTATTTTAAAACTGCATATTAAAACATGAGAGCTAAATTTTTGTGTCTACTAAACACCTTTTCATGGATTTTTGGGATCAAACCAATGAACTAAGGGTTGCCACCTAAGGTGCTATTTTTTTTTTTTTTTGCCAAATCAACAAAATGATAAAAACAAACCTAAATATATTTCCCCCTCCTTGAAATTCTAAACCACCATGCTCGATCTTATATAAAAACCCAAATATAGTCACTCCCAAAAACAAGATTGGATTCATATACCATGCTTGTTTTTTTGTTTAGCCCACCATCATATCATTACGAAATAAATTGGTAAATTTGTATTATGACAAATTCATAAAATTTAAATTTATGTACGCGAACCTTCATCTCTTACTAATTACTTTAAAAATTTACATCAAAGTTAATATATAAATTAGTGAACCAAAACTATTATAAATAATATAAAACTTTGTATTTGTAATACCCATCAAAACTATAACAAATTCATCCATCTTACATTAAAGTACTGAAAACGAAATAATTGACAATCCTTAACTTCCTCTCTCGATCTATCAATGGCAAATACTGTAAAAGAAAAAAAAAATCTTCAATTACATATTACACACTTTCCCTCCTCCACTTTTTCCTCCCTTTTATTTTTTTCTTTCTCTTCCTGGACTTTCTCTTTGATTAGGCATGACATGTTTTAATTTTCTAGAAGGAAGCAATCGGAAGGAGGATGGACATCGAGCAACTAGAGGGGGAGATGAAAAGAGGAAAAATAGATTTAGTATTTTTTTTTCTATTTTGCTGACCTTGCAAAAAAAATAAAAAGAAATGCCATGTGATACAATGTTAGTGTAGGTAGCCATGCTTAATCAAAATTCTTTTAGTAAGTGGCTAATGAAAAAAGCGTTATAAATCAAAGACATATTTTTTTCATTAGGGTAAAAAAATATACACCCCCCAAATTTAAGGATAAGAAACATAGTTTATTTATTTTCCAATCACCATCCCTACGTAAGCAACTTATCAGCTTTTTTTATTGAAAAGGGGTATTTTTAATTTTTTATTAGCATTTGAGGGTAATTTTTTTAAAAATTAACAAATGAGGATGATTCGTAAAAGGTATTACGATTCTAAGTCATGTAATACATGTTACGACTTTTGATTCTTTTAATTTTTTTAATTAAAGTCATAAAATTTTTTACGCTTTTAATAGAAGTTGTGAATGTATTTACGACTTTTAAGTTGTATTTTTTTTGTTTATGACTTTTTAAATTGTAAACTTTTATTTTTTGGGTCTACGACTTTAAAGTTGTATGACCTTTTTTTTTATAAATTTAGTATTTCTTCATTGTTTTATTTTTAATTTTGTTTAAATTTTTTAAAATATTGTAAAAATTAGTTTAGTTTAATTATTTAAAAATAAAAGTAATTTAAATTTTTTGTAATTTGATTTAATATTTTGTATATCATTTATTAATTTATGTTATAATAATTTTTCACTATATTTATTTATTTAACTAATGTTTTATATTTTTTAAGTAATGTTAAGATTTATATTTCAAAAGGTTTAAATTTAGATGAAAATATTTTGTTATTAATATTAACTTATAATATATAAAAACATAATTCATACATTTGATGCGTATCTAGAAGAAGTAGTTATAGAACATCATCCCATTATTAATTTTTTTAAGCAAATGTGTAATACATTTTAATTTTATTACTTAAATATAAGTCTTTTAATTATAATCTATTGCTAATATTAAAATATTTTTTGATAAAAAAATTAATTAATATTAATGTGACAAATTATTAATTAAGATAATGATAATTATAAATTTTAATTAATAAAATAAGAAATAATAAAATCTTATTTGATATATTATAAGTTAATATTAATAACAAAATTTTTCATCTAAATTTAAGCCTTTTGAAATATAAATCTTAACATTACTAAAAAAATATAGAAAATTAGTTAAATAAATAAATATAGTAAAAAATAATTATAACATAAATTAATAAAATATAAAATAAAATAATATAAAAAATATATACAAAATGTTAAAACAAATTAAAAAATTTAAATTACTTTTATTTTTAAATAATTAAATTAAAATAATTTTTATAATTTTAAAAAAATTAATCAAAATTAAAAAATAAAACAATGAAGGAATACTAAATTTATAAAAAAAAAAAAGTTAAACAAAAAAAACTACAATTACAAATAAATTTAAAAAAAAGGGTCATACAACTTTAAATAGTAAATAAAAAAAAATACAAAGTTGTAAATAGATTCACGACTCTTGTTAAAAGCATAAAAAAAATACAAATCATTTACAACTTTAAAGTCATAATTAAAAAAATATATATATGCTAAAGTCTTAAATAAATTTAAGACTTTAATTTAAAAAAAAACAAAAATTATAATAGGTATTATTACTTTTGAGTTAGAAGTCATAATAACTATTATAACTTAATCCCATTTGATTATTATTTTTTAAATTAATCCCAAATGCTAATAAAAATTTAAAAACACCCATTTTTGGTTTAAAAAAAATCCAAATTATATTAACAAAAAGAAAAAGGAAATTATTAATTAGTGATGAAAAAGAAACATGAGACTGGGTGGTAAAAGGTGAAGAAGAGTGAAACGCAACGCAACGCTCGCAGAGCAGTGTCAAACGAACGACGGTGTCGTTGCAACCTTGCAGGTATCTTCTTATTCTCCTTCACATTTCTCTCTCTTCTTTCCCTTCGATTCCATTCTAGCTGTAAGTTTTCTCTCTCATTCCACATTCTACTCTGTCTCCCTCCCTCTCCCTCCGTACTAATTACTATTTTCAATATCTGAAGCTTTCTAGGTAAGGCAATGTCCCTAACCTTTTACTACAACTTTCCACTCTTTTCAATGCCACTTTTTTGTATTCTCAAATTCACTATGGGATTCGTTGCACACTGCAATTCCGTAATTCTCAATTAATTTCGCCGCACCCCCCTTTTGATTTTCTTTTCGTCTTTGCATTGCATGTTTGCTTTTAGCTTCTGTGTAGAAGTTCTTGAATTGGGAGATTGAAAAAAAAAAGTTTTTTGTTTTACTTTTTTGTCATGTGTTCGTGGATTGAGTGTTGTGAACAGTACTGGTCAAATGGGAGAAGGTTTTAGAGAATGACTTCAGGTTTTAGCACAATGATGTGATCACAATTGTGTTCGGTCACATTCGTGTGAAAAGCAAACAAAAAAAGGTTACATAGTGTGCTTTTCTTATTTGCCTTTGGGGAAAGTGTAGAGTGGTGAATGCCATTCATTTGTTTCTGTTTTTTAGTATTTAAATGTTAAACATGCTGTCTGTGATCGGAGCAATGAGTTATAAATTATATCTGTCGTTTTGGACCTTTGTTTCTTCCTTTAACTGGGAGTGTTGCATTTTTACTTAGCTGTAGTAATATGGAATTATGGATCGAATATTGTGTTTGGTGGTTTCTTCTGCTTTTAGACTTTATTGGTCGTTTCTTTGTCTCTCTCTCTCTCTCCCTTTTTGGGAACTGTCCAAGGCTTCCTTGCTCTTGAATTGAAGTTTTTATTTATTTATTATAAAAACTTATTCTTTGCCATATTACTATCTCGGGATCGGCCAGTAGTTGCTAGTCCAGATCTATGTAGTATTTGCTCTCTGTAACTATCCATAATTATGATAAATTAAAATAGTCAATTAGCTAAGGTTCAATTTTTTTCGTCACTGTCTGCTTCCTTTCAATACAGTATGATTCATGTTAAGGAAATATTATTGGGAGGGATTTGTCAGTGACATTGAAACATCTTTTGCTTGGTAAGTTTTGAGGTATTAATGTTTAATGATGTTCTTGCTCTGTGTTAAATATTTATGTCATGATATTTATCCATAGACAGTTGGAGATCATATCTTTTTGGTTGAAGATTAAAATAATAGTCATGTTTTTTGTATAATTATAGCCCATGTAACATGTTGTTTTTGAGATGCCTATGATATCAATAGTTAAACTTGTATATTCTGTGAGAAATAGGGGACATATGATGAGAAATTAAGAACTATGTGCTTTGGATATGATTACTTAAGTTTGGGAGACAAGATCATTCATTAGCTTTATTACCATTGCATCTTGATGTACGGATTGCCATTTTATAGCCTATTTGTTTCGGGCATTTGCAGTGAGAAAATGACCATTTTCCCATTGCTTGTGAAACAATTAGGTCTTTGCTTATTTTCTTTTGCCTTTCTTTTTCTTGATTGTACTGTATATTATGGAGGAAATTTACTTCACTCCGGGTAGCTATACTGAGAGCAGTAATACCTGCGTGGTGGTTATAAGTCTTTCTTTCCCCATTGTGCAACTTGGGGTTATGTGTAAAGTTTTAAAATGATATTGTAATGGATGTTATTGTAATTGTTATCAGTAACTTTCTCATTGGTAGTTTTTGTTTATACTATAATGTTTTTAAGTGCATAACACACGCAAATCTAGTAGAGTTTTAAAGTCTGACAGTTTTAGATTTTTGGGCATGGCCTGTTTCCTTATGCTAGAGTAGAGTAGAGGACAGTGTTCAGGAGATATGGATTTGACAAAATTATTTCTGTTCAAGCTGAACTGGTCCTTTTTTAAATATCAAACATTCAAATAAAGAGTTTTAGATTTGTGATATCTGATCAGTGATAAACCCATCACCCCCCCCCCCCCCCCCCCCCCCCCAACAAAAAAAATAGAAAGTTCTCATTGTGTCATATCTGGTTTATAGTGTAAATCGCTGTGTGTGGTTACTGTGGTATGTCAAATTGTCATGATAGAATGTATATAGCTTACATGAATTTTACCTATTAGCAACAGAAATAAAGTCTCACAGTCTATCTTCTTAAATTTCACCATATAAATGCTATTGCTGATAAAGTGGAATTAGGAAAGATTGAACATAGTTCATTGTTAGAGCTGATAAATGCTATAACACTTAAGTTTTTGTCCAATAAATGGTATCCTCGTGTCTGCTTCTATCTGTAGTGCATAAGATAAAATAAAGAACTGCCTACCAAGTCATAAAAAAATTCCTAGATTCTTTATAAGTTGTATTAGAAGGATGTTTTGGAGCATTACATGCTTGGATGATTCTACACGAGTTTAGTTGTAAATTTCTCACTCTTTTTTTGTGCTTATTGACCTAATGCCAAACTTCTGCTTTTCTCGTTTGTTAACAGAATTTGCCTTTCATCTAGAGATTGTTGATTAATTAAACCCCAAGACTTCTTCACTCCAACTACCACATCTGTTTCAAAATTCTCTGGATGAAAAATGGATGATGGCCGCCAACTCGAAAACGGCAGGCATAAGATGGAATACTACAGAGGAGCACATTCCCTGGTAAATAGAATGCACAGATTTTGTGGGCTTTCTGTTTTCTTAGCTTTGTACTACTGGTCACTTGATTCATTAATTGGATTGAATTTTGCATGTGCAGTGGAATACTGATTCCCAGCATCAAGTAAAAGAGCCCAATGCACTAGTTATGAATAAGAAGATTAGGTCCATTATGGCTGAAAGGCAGGCTGCCATTCTAGAAATTGAACTAGAGGCTGCTATATCTGAAAAGAACGAAGCCTTGGCTGCTCGAGATGCAGCCATTCGGCAGAGGGATGAAGCACTTCATCAGAGGGATAAGGCCCTTTTGGAACGAGATAATGCCCTTGCTGCCCTTCAGAGTCGGAACAATTCCGTCAACTTCCCATTTGGCAGTGGAATTCAATGTGGATCAAAACGGATGCACCATTCTTCTAACCATCTATCTAACATGACTGAAGCTGCATACAGCACAAAGGATATGATAATAAGAGATGCCTCCCCAGTGACTGTTATACCTTCTGAAGCTGTCAATTCTCATCAATCAAAGAGATCAAAGGAGAACAAGGTAATTAATTCTAAGGCATCAGAGCCGCCCTGCAAAGTAAAGAAAATGGGGGACGATTTAAATAGGCAGGCTTCTTCTGAAGGGACAAAGATCAGATCTGAATGGGATAGGCAGGATGTTGGCCTGAATCTGGTTGCATTTGATGAAACTATCATGCCGGTCCCAGTTTGCACATGCACAGGTGTACCACGACAGTGCTACAAATGGGGGAATGGCGGATGGCAGTCATCTTGCTGTACCACAACATTGTCTATGTATCCGCTACCACAGCTTCCGAACAAGCGCCATGCCCGCATTGGAGGACGAAAGATGAGCGGAAGTGTCTTCACAAGACTTCTCAGTAGGTTGGTGTCAGAAGGCCATGATTTATCTATACCATTGGATCTTAAGGAATACTGGGCAAGACATGGAACAAACCGCTACATCACTATCAAGTAACCTGCTGACATTCATATGTATTGAGTCATGTTCAGTTTTGAACCTCTTGCACAGACTGGCCTTTAGCTGAAATCATGCCTTGATAAGCATGGTATGCTTGCATTTTGCGAAAACTGGTGAATTTTGTGAACACTGATATGGCTGGACCCAACTTTTATCCTTATAAATGGGATAGCTGTAAAGTATCATTTATGTACATGTGACTTTCTAGGTGACTAGAAGTAGATTCCCTTGGGTCCCTGCATATTTTCAGCTTTGTCTGTCCACTATGAATACGTTGTGTAGGAAATTTTCTCCATCTTTTCTTGTTCTGTGATCCTTTAATCAATCATCATTTATAAATTTCGGTGGGGAAATTTTCCAGTTTCCTTTGGGATCAAAAGTCGCCAGAGAAATTGTGTCATGAGACACGTGTTTAGTTGTTCAGGTTGGCTTCAATTTATTATTTATTTAAGCTTTAAGAAATGATTACAACAATCCTTCATGAGACACGATCACACAAACACAACGTCTTGTGTTTGTATTTGTACTAAGGGTATCCTTAAAGAGTCATCTCTTTCTAGGAGGCATGTATGAGCTTGTTTGAATATAAGTTAAAAGTACTTTTGAGAATTTCTCTATTGAACTCCGAAAGAGTCTTTTCTGTGCACAACTTAATATGGAACTGATTAGGACACTTAAAAAGATATTATTTACTAAGTGTGCTGAACTTTGTTGGCTGGGAATTTATTTATTCACTCTCTTTGATACCATCCTGTGATTTGGACAGGTTAGACAGACTTATGTTTAGCTTTCTTTCTAGTTTTGAGTTGATTCCGTGTCATCCAAAATAACAAATGGGATGGGAAACATTTATGTTTTAATATGCTTGTTGCAAATCTGTACTGATCAAACCAAACGCCTACCAGTCTTACTCAGATAGAAATTGAATCAAAATTTTGTAAAGAAAAAAATTGTCTAACTTGCATATTTCAAGGGCATAGGCTATGGTGGCCAAGTGTGATAATTTATATATGGTGCACAAATTTATTTAGCCCTTAAATTAATCTTTGGGGTACTATTTTATTTTGAACTTCCTGCCCACTATTATTCCTCCCTTGTTATGATACACCCTCTGCATCAAATTACTCCCTATCTTATTCTGCCTTCTTCCCTCTTTGCACCCCCGGTGACCCACCCCTCAACCACCTTGCCTTCACCGTCGACAATTCCCCTCCTTTACTCTTCCCTCCAAACTCGACGCGCCTCTCCCACTCCAACTCCCTCTTCCAGCGTCGCCTCTTCAACTCCCCCGCCCTCTTAACCTGCCTCAAACACATCTTTGTCATCGTGCCCCCTCTATCCTCCTCCACCTCTACCTCGAAGATGACCCCAAAGTTGGCCTCGTTGCCGAAGGCCTCCTCTCCGTTGCCCCCTCCGACTGTCGTGCCCTCACCACCACCTTCCTCACCGTCTCATTGTCCTCCACGTCAATAAGGCCACCATCGGAGCCTTCCTGCATGCCATCCATGATCACGTTATCCTCCTCCAAGACGGTAAAGGCAGAAAAAAAAAAGTTGCCACCGCGCTTTACGTCATCTTTTCCTTCCCTAACAATCGCCGTAAAGCGAGGGAGTGCAGTGCCTTTACCATTTTGCTTTGGAGCTCCGATTCCGAGCTTGAGAAGAGTGTTGAGGTCATGGTTTTGGCGAAGTGCAAGGAGGGGAGGGAGAAGATGGAACAGTTTCGTAGTTGTGTGCAGATTTTGGCACGCGTTGAGGAATGGAAGCTCCTAGGGAGTTCATTATGCTCTTATGGTTCTTTATTCTCTTTGTTGTCACACTAAAGAAATTGTTGCCGAGGCTTTAAGAAATGGGGTTTTGGAAATTTGTCAAGGCTTGGTTGAAGATGCTATTGTTACACTGAAGAGGATTTCTTCGTGTTTAGTTCAGTTTCTCCGTGGGAACACCCATCGGTTAAGTTGAGTTTTGATATCAGTTGAACTTTCAACATTGATCCAAGACTCATCTTCTACTTTATGAATTGAAAAGAGTAAACTTTCATTCAATGTGTGAATCAAATGGGTTTTCAAACAACTTTAATGAGGACTGGAATTGAAATGGTGAAGGGTCAATTTTAATGTCTCTCTAAAGTTGAGTCTTTTTTTTAAAAAATAAATCTATATTGATGGGTAGCTACTACCTATACAAAATGAAAGATCAATTTTTTTGTTGTTATGTCAGAGTCCTTTTGTATGTTGTACATTGGAAATAAAATAAAAAAAATTGATGGGTTGGTTTTCTCTTGTCATCCTTTGGAATTTGGACTGTAATGCTTCCTTCCTGTTTGAAAATTTCTCTTAGAATCCAAGCAATTATGTAATAGTAGTTAAAATTTCTGTTGTGATATGAGATTTGTAGAAGAAGTGATCGTTGGAGACGGTGGAGGGTTGTGGGACGGAGGGGAACTATTGGAGGTGCTGAGAGGGAAAAAGGAAGAATAAGATAGAGAGTGATTTGATGTAGATGGTGTATCCTAAAAGGAGAGGGAGTTAGGAGAGGAATAATAGCGTGTTGAAAGTCTAAAATAAAATAATATACCAAAGATTAATCCAAGGATTAAAAAAATTTGTGCATCATACATAAATTATCACATTGTATCATCGTAATTTGTGCCATTTTTAAGAGTATGTATATCTCAATGTGGAAAAGTCCTAATTCTCTTACAAATGATAAGATGATATCTTTCTTTCCTCCTCTCTTATTTATAGGTGACATGTTTTATTTTTTCAACTAACTAATCTAATTAACTAACTAACTCTAATTTCTTACAAATTGACAACTAACAACTATTTAATAATATTGTCCTTCTAAAGTTTCACCTTGTACTATAGGTGAAAGACTTGTGGCTGTTGAAATGAAGCCCTGCTAGTGTACCAATTAATTGAAGCATGGTGACCAAGCCAATCTCACTCTACAACTCAAAATAGCTCTCACTCCTCTTGGGTCAAATACAAACATATAAATGCACCATGCTTCTAAGAAACCCACCATTTAAGAGCTTCTCGTTCCAATACCAACTTAACCCACAATAGTTTCATGAACTTAGTTTGGCTGAAAATATTGCTCACTTGATTAGCCACCAATAGGGCTCTCTTCCTTCAAATATTGGAATTAACCCGAGACATTTTCACGACAATTCCACCAAGAACCCCAAGATCAGAGGCTTCAGAGCTCTGATACTGGTTGATAAAAATTGAATCACAATTACAAAAAATAAAAACTACCTAGCTTGCTGAACTTTGAGATCTGCACCTCTCAATGCTCAAATGCCCCAATTCTCTCACAAATGACAAATTGATCTCTTTTTCCCACTTATTTATTGGCAACATGCCTTGTTTCTTCAGCCAACCAACATAACTAACAAACAAATTCTCTAATTACTAGATTGACAACTTACAGTTGTGAGAACGTGTATATCTTGGAATGGGGATTGTCTGAAGAAACTTCAATCTGAACGCTCAATTTTATTTTTTAATCTTTACGTAATTAATTGTAAAATTATAAGAATAAAAAAATTACAGCCATTGGATGAAGACTACATAACAAAATAGTAATATACTAGTACTAGTATAGGAACGTTTGTTGGTAATTTTCTTGCCAACACTATCAAGTTTCCTAGGCAAAATTTTCAACTTCCGATGCAGCTTTGGTTTCATGCAAAATAAATTTTTGATTCCTGCCTTTCAAATGCCGTTTATTAAAACTTCTTAAATTCAAGGGTAATCAGAGGTTGTTAATACAGTATGTTTTGGTAGTTACGGCCTTACAGGTTTAAGGTTTCGCCTTTCGTTATAAATTATAAATAACCGCATGCCACAGGTTTCAGGCATAGTAGTTGTCTAGCAACCTACCTACCTCATTAGTTCCTTGCCCAATTGACAACAATGTCCAATTGCAGCGAGCAAAACTCAGTGAAGCCAACTAGACATTGAGCTTCTTTCTATGCCATTAATACAAAACCCTTTATCAAGTCATTAAATAAGGATAAGACATTACTGAGGAAGCATAGCACTTGAATTGTTATTGACAAACATAGTAAGTTCTACCAACTACTACTATAGGTGGGTTTTTTTTTTTTTTTTACCAACTACTACCATTCTTGAATTGCGATTAAGACTAATGCATCAGGTGCGTGACTCAGGTTGACATGCACCATGTACTTTCCTTATAAAGTCGCTGTACATTTATTGGCCCTTTCCTTTCACATGCTGCTCACTGAAACCTTGATATGATAAGCATATTTTATAGCTTCTACTATAGTAATTTTCAATTGGGGGAGGTGTTCTGGCACTGTTTGTTTGGACTTGTGGTTAAGTTGACAAATTGTGATTCTTTCATTATACATTTATTTGACCATTACCTTCAAGTTGAGACCAGCACAGACAGAGACAAGAGTACAGTTACCTGCAGACGATACTTCATATTTTGGCTAGAAACAAACTTTAGTTTTTGTTTTGCCGAATAAAATTTGTAGAACCAAGAGACACTTGTAATACTATTGGATAGGGTACTAATGGCATGTTGGGCTGTCAGCAAAGCCTCACTTAAAGGGTTAATGTACAGGGCCGAAGCACAAGCAATTATACTTGGTTGTAGTTACTTAGTTAACCTGAAAGTGTTAGGAGATTTTCCTGAAAAGGATTACTTACCAAGTGGGAAAAGTAACGTTCTTGTTATGTCAAGTGGAAATTGAACATTCACTACGAGTACATAACAATGGGATTAAGCGGAAAAAGATAAAATAAAATTCACAATGCAGGGGAAAAAATGATTTATCAAGGCATCAGTCATTCCTTTCCTCATTCTAGGATGCCAAAATCCAAAGGAACAGATTATTTGCTTGAATTGCTTCTAAATAATAAATCAAATGAATGGCCAATTGCTTTACAGGCAGAAAGCTTGAATGAACGCAGAAATTTCCAAGATGATGCCATCTGGGAATCTGCTTTACTAGTTTTCCTCCCTTTGTCTCTTGCAGCATCATGACTTGTAACCGATCCCCAAGATTTTGAATTAAATATGGTAGAGGCAGAGGAAGTTTCAGTGGCTCCAAATGAAACAGCCCTTTTGTTTGAATCATCCAGTGGATATCCAACAGCTCCATCCTGATGAGGAGGTGGAAATTTCTCACTCTTACTTTTTGCATTTGCATGGGTCACAACTCTCCACCTCTGAAAATTAGAGAGAAGACACATGTAATGTTGGTCAAGAAAACAAATAAGACAATGCTGAAGTGGAAAGATTAGATAACCATGACATGGACCATTAGATCAAACAAAATTCATCACAAAGTTCTATAAAATGAAGTGACAATACACCACCTAAAATATTTTTTAAAAGCCAAGCTAGCCTAAGATCAGAGAATCCTAAGCAAAAGATGATGCTAAAGAATCTAGGTCTCAAGTTCCAGAGAGTTTTATAATTGATAGAACTTTTTTATCATGAAACTGCCAAGATATCATGAATATTGGTGCAAGTATATAGAGTAAATTGGACTTAGGATATACATAAAAATTGTGTGCATGAACTTGGATGTGCAGAAGGAACAGAATGTTAAACTCAACAACAGCATAATTAAAGTGAGTTCCAAGTAAATACGGAGACAAGACAAATATAATGGAAACTTCTGGCATACATCTAAGTTATTTTGGATCTCTACATTGGCTTCAGGGCCTGGAATGGCCAAGCCTCGCTCGCGTACTCTAACCCTTCTGGCACCATCAGCGGCATTAGTTTTTCCACTTAGAGCTTTCTGCCTGAGAATGGTAAAAAAAAAAAAAAAGTTTTAATGGGCACCAAGACAAAATCAGTCTAGAACTTATCAAAGACAATAACTGAATAATTGAACCTTCTTGCTTCTTCATCTCTCAGTTTTATATCCAATTCTTTGGTGGGAGGATACTTTGGTAAATTAGATGGTTCACAAGCATAGGGCTCAGTGGTAAAGAACTGCAGATAGAAAATACGTCAGTTAATACATTACATCTAAAATACTATGCTAATCCACAGTAATCACTCACTTCACTATTTAGAGCAGCCGAGGTAGTGCCACGATCATCAGGATCTATTGCAAGAAGAGTTTCAATCAGAGGTAATGAAGAAGATGGAAAATCCTTGAATGTTTCTAAAATGTTTCTTTTATATGGTTGCTGTGGCTTATAGAGTGTAGCATTTGGCAATCTATATTTCTTCCAATATTCCTCAGATGGAGAGCCACATAACTTAAATATTTTGTGCAGCTGCTCAACCTAGGTCCAAGCAATTAAAAAACCAGTCATATGAATCTTCCAGAAAATATGCATTGCAAGATATAGGAAACAGAATCGAAACATAAATTTGATACTATAGTAACTTCCTAAAGCTTGCTAGAGGTTAAGTGTATTCAGAATTTCAAAGTTTACAGTGTGTTTTCTGATGATAAACTGAACATTCTCATTTTCAGATGCTTCTCCAGTACTTGATGTAATTGAGAACAGATAATAAGTCATTGCAGTTAGTAGGCCTATAAAATAAAATTAGATGCAAAGCCACTCATGCAACAACTCAGAGCAATACCTCTGTTCGGCCAGGCATGATTGGCTTTCCAGCAAGTAGCTCTGTCAAAATGCAGCCAGCACTCCAAAGGTCAACGCCAACACCATAGGACGTAGACCCCAGAAGAAGCTCAGGGGGACGGTACCAAAGGGTCACGACTCTACTAGTCATGGGATGCTTTTTCTTAGGATCAAAGAAAGTTGCCAGTCCAAAATCTGCAATTTTAAGTATTCCTTCATTGTCAATAAGCAGATTGGAACCCTTAATATCACGGTGTAAAACACCTCTGCTGTGGCAATGCTCAAGGCCAGATAGCAATTGCTTCATATAGCATTTGACCTGTCATAAAGAACATACTGAGAAACAATCAGCCTTTTAGTACATTTTATCCTTACATTTTTAAATATGAAAGAATCCTCCTCCCCTCTATTCATACTGATACTTGAAAAGGCAATAATTCACCATGAACTAAATGTAAATATCTCAATGAAACCAAGGAATAAAAATTGTATCATTTAACATTCTGCTTGCAACAGTACACAATGTAAGATCGCCACCCTCCCGAAGGAGAAATTATTACATGGTCCCATACAACATCACGTGACCATGATCCCGATGAATCTTTATGCGATATGTAGCCAAGTTTTTCAGTTTAAGAAAAAGAGTTAATAAAACTCAATTATGTGTCATGTGAAATTAATTGGAACTATGGTGGTTCAAAATCATATAATAATTTCTCTCTACCTATGTGACATGCAAACTATATATTCCATTTAAACTAGGGATAAATTACAATTTTTTAAATATATATATTATATATACCAGCATAACAACCAAAGAATCCATTGGGAGATTAGATGGAATTTTGAAACATAAAAGTGGACGTATTCGCCCTTATTTTACTTATAAAAAAAATCCTCAACAAAATTCCCATCATTTGAAAAACAAAGCATTTCAATGCATGATATTTCAAATTAAACTTCACTCTCAAAATTCCCCAGCCAAATTCTTTACTTCTGTATATTTGCATCCTAGCGGGGATAAAGTAAAACTTCCGAATCAGGTGCTAACTTCATTTTATGGAGTGATGTGACATGGGAAATTTCAGAGCAAGAATCATACAAAATCAAAAGTAAAAAACACGCTCAAAACAGCGCATGTATGGGACCCAAGATGATGGGCTTGGTTTGGAAGCTCTAGGAGAAAATAAATAAAACCTCCACTAAAAAAGAGCTTATAGTTCTGCAAATTGTATACTAATAAGGCAACAAAATGATGAGGTGACACCACTGGAAAAATATCAGAGCATAGAATAGTGGTACCTGTGGCTCAGAGAATTCGACACCAACAGCAGCTGAAAGACCAGCAAGATCATGCTCCATGTACTCAAATACCAAGTAAAGACTCGATGATATTCTGGAAGTAACCAACCCCTCAAGCTTCACAACATTGGGGTGATCAAGCCTCCTCAAAACAAGAATCTCTCTAGCCATGAACTTCACACTCTCTGCCTCCAAATTATCAAATCTAACCTTCTTCAAAGCCACTATCTTCCCACTCACAAGGTCTTTTGCTTTGTACACATTGCTATAAGTCCCTTGCCCAATCTTAACAACATACAAAAAACAATCAAAACATTCCACTAAAACCTTCATTCGGGTCAGTTAAAAACTCAAACTTTTGAAACAAAGATAATAAATTAAAAAAGGAAACAACACGAACACTCCATTAAGAAAAGAAAAATCTTTTTTTTTTTAGTTTTTGGGAATGAAAGTTGAGCTTCCAAGTTCAAACTTGAAAGAACCTTCTTTAGTTTACCTTAGCAAGTTTCTCGAACGTGTTGGCACGGCGAGGAGTCCAATCTCGGATGGCGTCGCCGGCGACTGCCATTAGCCACGGAGGCCACCCCTGGTGGCTCGCCGTGAATGAGTCAAGTCGAGGTCTCCGGCGCTCCGGTGCCGGTATAACGCCGGAAAGTTCGCCGGCGTGTGGAGGCTTCTGCTTCTCCCGAACCTTAGCGGCATTATTGCCGCCGCTGGTAGTCGCAGTGCTATGCCGGCGACGGTCACCGGCTTCCGCCGGCTTTCCGAGCGCGCAACCCATCTGTCAGAGGAATATCTGTCAATTGTTTCTTAAAAGAGACCATGTGTATATATATATTGATAATTACCACACTTCCAAAGAATCACTAATTGATATTTTAATCCTAATAATTATATTAATATGATACTGATAATTCTAGTAATCTATAATAACAATATATTAATTATAATATTTCTAAAACATTAGATAACATTAAATACATTGATAAATTTTTATATTAATAAGTAATTAATTTTTCTATTATGAAATTAAGGCTCATTAATGATCCATTTTCAACAAATTTCATTAACTAGTACTACTGTTTAATTATGTTTCTTTGAATAAAGCAAACAATCTCTCTCTTATTTATTTTATGAACTTACTTAATGTGATGTAATTTAAATGCTAACAATCATGAGATCTTAGTTAAAAAATTGAAAAAGGAAATTCTTTTACATAAAAATACAAAATTGTATTTTTCATAATTTTTTTTGTCTTTTCTTCTATAATTTACACATTTAAAAAATTATTTTAATTTATTAATCAATATCCTTAGAATAGGTTAACAATAGCCTTCATGTAATATTACCTCTCTTTTCATTAGTAGTAATCCTTTCTTTGTCTTTTATTAATCGTCTTGTAAAAAATAATTTTAAAATAATTATCATTTTATTTTAATTAACATTAATATTTTTTTTACTTGTATCTCTTATAATACTAATAATAATAAAGTTATATCCCAACAAAACATTGCTACCTTAGTTAATGGCATTGCATTATTAAGAGTTTAATGAAAGAAAATTTAGATTAACCAATACTATAAGATATCATATTAGAATTTGAAATACAATACTAATGCGATAAAATTTAAGTTTTTAGTTATGTTAAATATTTACAAAAAGGATATGTTATTGGAATTTGAAAAACATTTGTATATTTTTATAAAAAAAATGGAATTTGCAATGATAATTTTTTATATAATTGTAGAAATCAAAATAGTTAATATTCATAATTTAAAGAATTAATTTAGTGTAGTGGCACATGCAGTTGGAATAAACCAGACATGGGTTTGGGTAGAATAACGGGAATGCCACTCTTAGTTTGAAACAGAGAGATTGTGAGTTGGTGTTGTCAGTGAAATGGTGGCTGTGCTGTGTAAGGAGGGGGGAAGAAAAGTCCAAAACGACACAGCATGAAACAGATAGATTTGGGGACGTAAAAAGTCAAGGTTGCTATAAAGGCTAAGTGCTTTTCTTCGGAGGAAAAGGTTCTTAGCTCAACACATCCACTGCTTAAGGTTGGGACCCAACCAATTATTGTCATTTTTTTGAATTTTTCATCACAATTCTTTCCCATAATTGGTTAATGTTTGCATGTAGTCACGGATAAGCACCAAACTAGAACCCAAGTTAGTAATTAATTCAATTATATTCTTAAATTAAATGTAGTATCGGGCTTGCTACACACATCAACCTGAAATGAAGTCACTTACCTCTCCACCTACCACCCCGAGCATAATAATTTGCATTTACTGCTTGAAGGGTTAGTTGCTTTAAGGGCTGGTTTATTTTAGGTCAAATTGTTAAGAAATGAGAGAAGTTTTTGTGTGGATCCCACACTTCTATTATATTACTTTAATTTTTTAATTTTTATTTTTTTTCTCCTCCAAACAATCAAACTCACCTAAGAGTGTCTTTCACACATCTATAAAAATTAAATTAGTTTAGTAATTAATTATATATAGAGTTGATTTTGTTATACTTGATTATAATTAGAGTCAAAATTTTATTTTTGTTGGATAAATTTGTTGAAAAGAAATTTTAATAAAATTTTGTTTGGATACAATAAGATAATCAATTTTATATAGTAAATTAAAAAAAACACGTGTATAAAGCTGAAAGGAAAAGTTGGCAAATTTTGGAATAATTTAGGGACATGTTTGAGAGGAAAATAATTGCAAGCTTCAAATTTTCATATACATTCAAACTACTTATTTTGCAAGAAATGTGGAATGCTTACCAAATTCATTGACATCATTTATATAATGTAATCCTAGTGTATGTCATGTTTAAGCACCGTCTACAATGTATTTATGATGTAACTTGTATTTGTCTACGTTTAATTATGCAAAGAACCTTTTATTTGTCTTTTTTTTGTGTGTGTGAATGAGGAACATAATGTTCTAGTGTATGTTATGAAATGCCAAGTAATACAATGTCTAGCGAGCGCTGTATTCATGCAATTATGAATTATCATTATGGATTATTTTACCTTATGTTAATGTTTGAATGAGAATGAATTCATTATTGTTATCCCTGAAATTGCATCATATTTTAATGATCTTAATAAATATTCTAATTTGTATTGGAATGATGACTTGATTACTTGACCCAATTGCTGCTAAATGCATTAGTTGGAAGAGGATCGCCAAGGAAACAAGCATCACGGTGTTTGGACAACATCAATATGGTTTATGTATTATGGTCTACAATTGGACCAACGATTACAAAGAATCATATAAAGAATATGATGAAAACGTTGAAAATTCACTTAGGTCTAATTTATAACCTTTCATTAATAACTACACTTTGAAGTTATTGATAAAAATGTGAGATAATTTCATTAAAGTAATTAATATTTTTATCCTTTAACTTGATTATTCTTTATATTTAAATCTCAGAGAAACGTCAAAGTTAATTCAATTGTTTAAAAATAAATTAAAGTGAATGGATGTTAATATTTAGACAAATATTAATAAGTATTTTTCCCTAAAAAAAACAACTGTGTTAAATGTTAGTATCAATGTTGGCTTTGCACTTCTTTATTAAAAAAATGCTATTGATACATCATGACCACCGTGAATTTAATATATCTTTAATCTGATTTTTAATTATTTTTTCAACCAATAATTTATAAGACTCTAATGTTTATTGGTACTTTATTTTTTATTTTATTTTATAAATAACATATTTTCTTAACGTAACGTTTGAATCAAATAAAACAAAAGATAGAATAATTTTGTTTTACTTTTTTAAAAATGTAAAATGAATCTGATGTATATTACCTTTATTCCTTTTCACTTTTCTATTTACATTAGTAAAATATATATTAAGAAATATAATTAATATTTTATTTTTTAAATCATTTTTAAGAATTTTAATTAATGTTTAAATTGTCACCATATTATAAATTAAAAATATATATTAGTTTTGTAGATAACTAATCTTCGTTTTTTTTAATCTGACTAACTAATTTTTAGTAATATTTCATTTTTCATCTATATTTTCAATAGCAGTTATTATTAAATATAGATGAATCTATTTCCGAAAATTCATAAAAAACTTATATTTCCAAATTATGTAGAGGAACAAATGTTGAAGATTATTTAATTTAAACTTTTAAATGTATACAGCTGTTTAATATGTACTGAATACTCACTCCGCTTAGCTTATTAGCCGTATTGCCACTTGAAGGGTATAATGTAGAACAATTTTTAACAAAATTTAAAATAAACATACTAGTAGAATTTAAAATATAGAAATTTTATAGTGCCGCTAAAAAATAAATAAATTATAGTGCCTTTGGAAAAAAAGTCATAACTTTTTTATTAAAAATACTCCGATGATTCCATTATTTTTTATATCATTTTGTTATTCAATAATTCAAAATTTTTCATATGTTATATTTTCCTCTAATTAAAATAAAAATTGTTAAAGTTTTTTGGTATAAAAAAAAATCTCCATTAATTCTCATCCAATCAAAATACTTTTTATTTAGATTTTTTTATTATCCAGAATCTCATCTTCCCATATATAATTCTTGATAAAGAAATTATGTATGATATCAAATAATTATTTTTTTTATAGTGTTGTAATTAGAAGGAATCACTTGTTTTTTTACTTGAAATAGGGATCTATATTCATAAATATATGAATATTCCTTATAATTGATAAAAATCTAGGATAAAAGATTGTATCTATATTGTTTTTGATTTTTTTAGTGAACAAATTATAGTTAATTATTCCTTTTTTTTTAAATGAAGAAACAATTTTTATTTGTTCTATTATTTAATAAGACGATAAAGAATCAAATTATTACTATATTTTTTTTTACTTTTTCTTCCAATATAATATAAAATGGGTTGAATGGTTAAAAAATATCGTAATTTTATTTATTAATAAGTTAATATTTATCTATAAAAAAAACTATATAAATATAAAATTTGATTAGTTGTGGGATCGTTTGAAGATTATGCAAAGGCACAGCAGGGTGATGAAGGGAAGCAAATTCAACTACCAATGGTGAAAATGACTGGTCAAATGTGCATATGGCCCGTCGAAGATAATAATTAGTTGAAACAAAGAAAATTTACTGGCGTGATTTGAAAGGAATTGGCATATGTGTGAACTACTACTGAAGAAAAAGCAGAAAAACAACAAAATAGCATGGATGTGTATTCTCTTTATTTTATATATATATATATATATATATATATATATATTCCATAAATCCATAATGTATAAGATTTGTGACCTATTTATTTAACACAAAAATAAACATATTTTAATATAAAATTTGTATTTAAAATCAATTTAAATACATATTTCTATTAGTTTTAAAACAAACGAATTCGTTAATATATTTTATATGTTGATTGTAGAACCACAAAAGAGAATATAAAGAATTCGGCCAAAAAAGAACCACACAAGAGAGAGAAATGAGAAAACAAAAAATACCGCTCAATACGTCAAGAAATATGGAAGAAAACCAAACTCATACATAAGGGAGTTCACGATTTGGATCAATTTTAGTCAAATTTATGATCCAACCTAATCATATTTAATCAATTTGATTTTTAGGAAAAAAAAACTTGAAACCCAATTCAACCCATTTATGAACGGTTCGGTTCGGACTAATGAATTACCCATTTAAATTTTTTTTTATAACTATTATTTTATATCATAATTCTTTCAAATATCCAATACAATTAATACAATATTATCAAATGTATGAAAATAGTAAAATTGATTCATTTAATACCATTAATATAATATTTTAAAATAGACTTATGATATAAATTAAAACAAAAGATTCTTGAACAATATTTATTATAATAATCTGAATCAAAATACTTAAGTACCTTTTCATGTTTACACATATATTACATGCTATTATTCTAAACATAAGTGAAACCTAATTTATCAATCTTAACTTACAGAATGTAAAAAATGATTTGTTGAAAAAGAAAAAGAAAGCACAGAGGAAAACCTGATGCTTGATCGATCTGAGACGAGAAAGAATAGAGAAAGAGCTGGTGCAGAAGTGTAACAAAGGAGATGAGATGGAAGAGAACAGAAACGCAGAGATGAGATGAGATGAGAGAGAACAGAGAAACACATAAGAAAATGAAACCTAAATAGCTAAATCAATATTTACATTACCACACGGTCAACACCTTCACAACAAATATGAGATGATTATGGACTAACCTTTGTTTGGCTCACACATTTACAATCTCACACCTTTTTTATTGTCAAATTATTTTTTTAGTTTTAAAATTTATATATATATATATATATATATATATGTGTGAAAATAAATAAATAAAATTTATATTTTTATTACGGGTTCACGGATCGAGTCAACGGATGGATCAATGGATCTATAAATCTAAACCCGTGATCCAACTCGTACATGAACATTTTGATTGGTTTGGTTCGATTTTGACACAAATACATAAATAACCCAATCCAAACTATTTGAATAAATACAAATCAGTTTGGGTTCACGAGTGACCCATACCCATGAACACCCTACTCATACAAAAGACATTTTCGCCTATATGATGTTTTGAACTTTCCAAACCTAATAGTTTGAGCGTGTTAAATTTTGATGAACAATTGATTTTGAAAAAAAAAAGTGATTTGCATTTATATTTTCAAACTTAAATATACCTTTAGTCTCAAATAAATTAACGAATCTTGTTTAAGGTATCTAATAATTTTTTATTAAATTCCTAATAAAACTAATATTATGTTTTTAGTTCTATTTATTTTGTTTTAGTTCTTTTAATATATATCTATTTTTCATTTTAGTCTTTATAAAATTTTATTTATTTTATATTAGTTTATTTGAAAAATATTTAATAAAGATTAATAGCAAATGATTTATATATATTATAAGGACAAAAATAAAAAAAAAAACAGATATATAAAAAAGATTAAAACAAAATAACAATGACCAAAATATATTTTTTGTTTGATTTGAAACTCAACATAAAAATAAGTTTGTTAATGACCAAAAATAATTTTTGTTAATTTATCAAGGACCAAACACATAATATAATAAATTTAGTATCAATTTATTCTCTCTATTTTATTTTTTATATTTTATACATTCATTTAAAAAAATCATCTTACTTGGACAATACCTATTTTTTATTGGAAAAAAATATTTTTTATTATATATATACAAATAAAAAAAATTCTTGTGGGACAATTGCCCCCACACCCTCATGCGTATCTACTTATATATATAATGCTTTTATAAAAAATTAATTTTAAAATTTTTAATATAATTTTTTTAACAAAATACATAAGTCATAATTTATTTTTACATAAATTTACTTCTAATTATAAATTTAATTTTAGTTCATGATAATCAAATATTTTTTTTCTGAAAAAATTATTATTGCATGGGTTGACTATTAGAAATTGAATCTTGAGTAATTTCATGGTTATTTTTCTTTTTTTTAAACATATTATTGGTACGAAATATTTATCGATTTTGTTGATAACTAATTTTTGTCGAGTCATATTTAGTGGAATTTTTTTCTTCCAATTATTATTTTTTCATCCATAATGCTTAAATCTGAAATCTTAAAAAAAATAAAATAAAATATCCTTTTACCTATGACTTGTTGACTCCTCCTTTATTATATAGGTTCGGTGCGATTAGCCCTTCTCTTTATGATATATTTTTTTTATCCCAGGTGTTTGATATCCTAAAAGTTTTCATAAATAATAAACATAAGTATCATTATTTTTTTACTGGACATAAGTATCATTAATTAAACCGTAAAAAATAGTTCCATATAAAATAATTCCTGTATTTCTCGTTGTGCTTATTGTTATTCAGGTTTAATTAACGCAACTGTACAAGCCTAGAGATTCATTTTTCGTTTTCTTGTTGCTTGTTAAAATTTCAATTGGGCCAACTGGGACACAAAAGTCTTCCTGCACCTCTGAGTTACTTCTTGCATCCTTATTGAAATATTTTTTAACCTTCTGGATTGCCAATTCTGAGAACCAAAATCTATAATAATTCTGAAATATAATTTTACATTTTGGATTGGTCATTTCAAAAACCAAAAAAGCAGTGCAGGAAGCAACTTGCAGGTACAAGAAATAGCGGCCCTATTTTTGCTAGTCTTAAGATCAATATGGGCTAGTACAGGCCCAATGATTTGGATTTGTTTATATTTCCTTTCTGGTTTTGTTTCCTTGAACCGAAAATAATAAAAATGAAATTCACAAAAAAGGAAGATACATAAAATAGAAAATTGCAACCAGAAAGTTGAAATTAAAAAGTATCTAAAAATTAAAATAAAAAAACACGAAAAATGTAAAATGACTAAAAAGTTTAAGTAGTTTTCACCCTTTTTATATTCAATTGATCATGTAGTATATACAATGATGAAATGAAATTTTGTGTTGGTTTATATCAATTTTTATATTGTTTTTTTAGTAAACTTTTTATATTTTTATTTGTAATGAAGAATTGTAGTTCCATTTTTTCTTAAAAGACTTTGTTTAAATTAGTTGTTTTCAAAAATGGTGTAAAAGTTTGACTTTCTTCATGATTGTGAAACATAGAAAGTATCAACTTTCCATATCAATTAGTCGGGGGTTATGTGTACTACTTAATTCCACAAATTGATATGTAAAGTTTTCATGTTTTTTTATATAATTGGTATTTAATATTGAAAACATAAATTAATAATTAATTCAAAATTTAATATACTAAGAATTAATTTAATCAGTATGTTCATTTATTTAAGAATTATAAAAGTTTGATGCAAAGAAGCTTTAATCTTTTTTATTATCAATGTTGTTATCTAACATTAACCAAATTGAATTAGCATAATTGATCATTGATTTTATTATTTTTTATTAATTAGCAAAACATAACAACTCTCTTCCCCTCACTTCAACCTCAAAAAATACTTCCTGGAGACTATATTTTTCAGCACATTAGCTTAACTGATCATAACCATCTTTTTTTTTTCTTCATGTTTTGCACACCTACCCTTTTCATAGCAAGCCTCTATAATGACTCTTTCATAATAGAGAAGGACATGCAAGGAGAAGAGGAATTAGAAGAAAAAAAAAGAAACTTTCAGAATATGGGTTGAAAGGATTCGAGAACATAGAATGTAAAATATTCGAGGTTTGAAAGGATTCAAAGAATGTAGTTTGTGAGTGTAAAATTTGAGGACAAATTTGATAGTAAAAAATCTATGAGAGAGAGCAAGAGAGACAAATAGAGAGAAGGACATAAATTCATATGTAAATAAATTTTGAAACTAACAAAAATTGAGAAGACAATACAATGTTATAATGTTAAATTGCATAGAAACTGAAAAAATATTTACTCCTATTCAATATATGCATACTAATTAAACAAAATTTGTGCAAATCAAATATCATTAAATAAGACTAATTAGGTTGTCAATAAATGACCAATAAAAAACATTTAATTAAGTCGAAAGAGGTAGAAGAAAATGCATAAACGTTTAATAAAGTTTTTGAAATATTTAATCAAATTATGACTAAAAAAATTTAGTAAATCATGATTAATTATGGCTTTAATTCCATGAAAATTTTTGGCAAAAATGTTTAATTAAATTATGGCTAAAAAATGTTAATAAATAATGACTAATTATAACTAATTTAATTAAAGAGTTAAATTTCATGAAAAAATAATTTTTTTAATGTGGTATATTAATAATAACGGAAATGACGAGCATTTTAACGAAAAAATATAAATGGCAGAAGTAACAACTTTTATATAGATTATAGATTGATTTTACATTTCTACGTGGATTATTTATTTTGGGAACATTTGATTCATGAATTTTTTTTGAATTGGAATTATATTTCCATAAACATGTTTGTTTAGTATTTAATAACTTCAAAAAAAAGTTAAATTATTTAATTAAAAATAAAAGTGTAAGAGATAGATAGAAGACTCTAGTCAGAATATGTAGTTATTTTTCATTTCCATGGAAATAATGGATACTCGCTCTTATCTCATGGGAATAGAAAATACTTACAACATCATGGCACAACTTTCTTGAAAATAAAATATACATGAAAATATATTATCATAATCTCTTAATGAGAATATTGATTCTCATCCTCACATTTCCAAAAATAAAAGATGACTAAAACAAATGTCCCCTGTGTTAGTATTTAAGGTAACATAACATATTTGCTATAAATATTTTAAAATTATGATAGTATTTTTTTTACCATAATTATTATAAAAAATATTCCTTAAAACTTGATTTAATAACTGATTACAGTATTAATATATAAAATAAAATTTATTCAAAATTTAATAATTTAATTGATTAATTTAATTATTATTTATTATATAATCTATTGTAATGACCATAATTACTATATCAATACAATTATGTATATATATGAATTAAAAATAAAATTAAAAATTGATAAATTTTAAAGGGTAAAAAATCAATACGGTGTTGTCACAAAAGTGTTTTACGAGCTATTATTAATAAGTCTTCTTTTACATAATATAATTAATATTTGATTAAAATACCAACTTGAATGAGAGTGTTTTTAAGTTTTTTTTTAAATCTCTTATCCCTTTCAATCTATCTTTTTCATCTTTATTTTTAAAATAAATTTAATATTTTAATTTTTTTTATCAATAATTCAGAATAATCATCTATAACAAATCACAATATAATTTATTTATCATAAATCTAAAATACAATTCACATGTTCAAATTTTTTTTATTATGAATTTTAATTATAAATATATATATATATATATATATATATATTTCAAAGTGTTTATATATTGAAAAAATTAGTTATATATAAATTAGAATAGTAATCTACTGAAAAAAAATACTCTACAAATAAAAGAATAATTTATTTTGAATGAGTGTTTTTAAGATCCTAGAAAAATTTCTTAATCTCTTATCTCCTTAATCTATTTTTAAATATTTTTTATAAATTAAATTTCAACATTCTTTAAAAATATTATCAATAGTAAAAATTAATATTTATCATACTATAAATTATTTATCATAAATTTTAAATATAACTTATATTTTTAAAATATTTATGTCTTATGAATTTAAATTTAATATAATTTATATTTATATATCAAAAAATGTATTTATCATAAATTTGAATTATACAAAATAAATTGCAGTAGTTAAAATGCTATTGCGAGCGGAGATACAAATACAAATACTAGTATCTTTTTGGTACATTAAAAAAAAATCTTTTTGATAGTCGGAGAAAAACAAAAACAAAAGCAGAAGAACAAAAGAAATACAAATCTGAGGATCTTTTTATATCCTGGTGTTAATTTTTAACTGAGAAATATCAACTCTTCAAAATATTTTATTCTGTATGAAAAAGTAATAAATCACAAAATTTCCTTTAAAAAATTACGTACCCACCTTTTTTTGATGATGAAAATTAATCGCACGTTATGCACTTTTGAACCGTAATCTGAAGTGCACAAGGGTCGCATGCAGTTACTTAAGAGTTGAAGAGCGAACGTGGATGCTCGTGATTAAGGTCTTCTCTTCATCCTCCAGTCTTCGTCTTCGCGCAACACTCTTTCGTTTCGTTTCGTTTCGTTACGTTTCCTAATTTCTTGACAAGGTAGTATTAATCTATTTAATTGCCTTTTCTTTTTCTTCTCTTTCCCAGACAACGAAGACGATGAAAAATACCAGACTCTGCACTACTCTAGTCTCTAGCGATCATATTGCTGGGACGACGGCAACAGTGACGATCATGTTGGTGATGACGACAATGATCATGACAGCTATCACGGTGTTGTCGTTGTTGGTGGTGATAGCAACAATAATAGCGATAATAGTCATGTTGGTGGTGGCGGTGTTTGATGATAATGCTGGTTATGGTGATGATAAGTTTAAGATATTTTAGGATGTTATAACTTAATCTTTTAAGATGTTTAGTTTTCTATTAGATAAATCTCATTTAAATGAAGTTTTAATTTAAATTTAAAATATTTTAATTGAGCTTTCATTTTGAAGGTTGAGATTAGACATTATGATTCTTACCTAAGACTTATGTCATTCTCATGTGATACATCGTGTCCCGCTCTATATATTGTGACGCTTGCTTTGTCAACTAGGTCTGATAGAATTTGTTTTATGCTGCAGGCATTGGTTTCAAGAGTGTATTTCTGATCACTGCAGAGCCTTATATATTCAGCAACGGATATCAGATAAGGTTGTTCCTCATTGCGGTCTTGGCTATATAATTCCTGAATGGGTTGAGCAGAATCCAATCCTTGAAGACATTAAGCAAATATATCGTGCCGGTGACGACACTCTTCCAACTACAACAATTGTCTTACCTCTCAAATCAAGTAAGGTCAACCAGTGAAGCAGCAACTCTCCAGCATTCATCCAGAAGTTCTGTTATTCCTTTCCAAAATACAGCGCCTTTCAATCAGGGAAGACAATGAGGACCCTAAGCGTAGTACCTTAAGTTCTGTGGCTATTTCAAGTTAGATTAATTTCATGACAAGGAAAAACATCAATGCATAGTCCTGCACTCTCTGTCTATCCGAGGAGGAGAATGGTGACTCTGAAAAGGAATGTGACTACTACCTGTGGAGGCAAAAGTTTCCTGTCAGGGCTTGAAAATAGAGTAGAAAGGAGAATGGATATGGACGAGTTGGTTATCACCTTAGCCTTTCCAAATCAGGAGCGGCTTCAAAGGGGGAAAACCTTACCTGGGGTATATGCATTTCTTCCTACAGAGATGATATCCAACTTTCCCTCTCCCTTAACTGCGCATAGCGTGAAGCCTCCGGACAATAGAGTATGTAGTTTTTTTTATCAAGGGAGACTATTATGTTGGATGATAAGTGGAACCAAGGGATACTTGACTGTGTTCCATCTGCTTTTATGGAAGCATTCAAATCGCTTGTTAAAGGAATATATAAAGCTCCCCTCTCTAGTTTGGCTAGGATGTTCCAGTTTCTACCTGTAAATAGCTCCCTTTATAAGGAATGAATATTGTGCGGGATGAGATCAAAGCAAAACTTGTTCAAGAAAAGATTGTTCCCATTGAAACGTACAAGCAGCAGAAACACTTTTACAAGCTTTGTGAAATTGGCAGGCTAATGTGGCTACTTCTTGGGATATTTTGACAGGCTCACGAGCAAGGAATATCCTATCATCCCATGGACGATATATTCTGAGTTCTTCATTTGACAAATCTATGTATGACCCGATACTCAATTTCTTGGGAGTCAAATTCGTCCACAATGAATGGTACGCAAAGTGCATCCAAAGTTCTAATCTTGTGGAGGCGGAATCAGATGGTGTCTATTTGAAGCTTCCACTGTTCATGCTAATAAATGGGACTCCAGATTTTGTGATTCCAACATGATAAACATACCACTGATTAAGTGTGTTGGTCCTGATGGGGAATCTGTCCCATTTCAGTATTAACCAGTGCAAACAGCAACAAGGTGCCGAGAGAGTTTTCCTAGCTGATAAAAATCTGTCTCATCTTATGTCATGGCTGATTGGTTGGAACAAGGAATTTAGATGTGCATCCAATTGTTTTTTTTAGCACACAGCAAGCGATCTGTGCATTCCCTAAGAAACAGCCTTTGTTGGAATAGCTAGGCAGTGAAGTTCATGTGTCTACTTTGAATGTATACAACTTTGCCAGACTTCTTTGCACTGCACTTCTATAAAGAATCGCAGGCTTGTCATTGCATATGCTCACTTCTTATATCAGTCTTTTTCAAGAGGCTATCTGACACCCCGTGAGGTTGGTAGCCTGTGTTCTTCTATTCCTCTTGTCGACAATTATGGACATGTAGTTGAACGTAGAACTGGGGTTCTTGTTCCTGCTAGTGTTAACAAATGGGCAAACTTGACTGTTTCTAATCCATGGAGAGATAAAGGTTATGTTGAGTTTGAAGAAGAGTACGTATATTCTTATTGTTGTGCTGGCCAAAATACACGTGAGAACAAGCTCCTAGACTTCTTTGTAACTCATGCTGGAGCTTCTGATTTACCTTGTATATGTGCTCCAGATGCTGGGATTTCTGGTGTAGACTCGCCACTCACTAAGGAAAAAGCTTTCCTGCTCTTGGATTGGATTCGTGACTGAAAATATAGGGGAGTGAGTCTACCTGAGAAGTTCTTGAAATGCATTAAGGAAGGCAGTTGGCTTAAAGTTACAGTTAATGGATATAGGCCACCTTCGAGTCATTCTTAATTAGCTCTTCATTGGGAAACATTTTGCAAAAAGGGTACATTCTTGTTGACATTCCTCTGGTTGATAAGAGTTTTTATGGGGATTCGAGGAAGAATGGAGAACAGTGGGAGTGATGCTCCAGTATGGGGAAGCATATAAATTTATTGGGAGACAACTTATGAATCATGCAGCTTCTTTCACTCTAAGTAAAGGTCACGTACTTATGATACTCGAGTTCATTCAATACCTTAGGAAAAGTCTTCTTCCCGCTGATCAATTGTCAACACCATTGGAGGGGGGAGCTGGCTAAGGACTTCACATGGCTGCTGATCTCCAATTGGTTCTGTTTTGCATGATTCAGAATGGCAAATTGCATTCCAAATTAGTGATATCCCTTTTATTGATCAGACTTACTATGATGGGGAAATATATCATTTTAAAGAGGAACTTTAATTGCTAGGCGTTGTAGTTGGATTCAGCAGAAAAGTTGTTACTGAACATTTAAAATCACGGCCTTATTTGAAATCCTTGGCAGCTGAGGCTGTTGTATTGATGCTGGAATGTATACATTTTGCTGATGTCTCTGATAAACTTGTTAACGCCCTTAAAGGAACCAACTGTTTAAAGACGAATATTGGTTTCGAAATTCCCAGTGAATGTTTCTTGCTGGACCCTGTATGGGGCTGCATACTAGATGTATTCAATGATTTCCCCGTGATTGATCACAAATTCTATGGAGACAAGATATTCACTTACAAAATTGAGTTGAGGAAAACTGGAGTAGTGATTATTTTGAGGAGGCAATCAAAGCGTTCGGTCATGTTTTCGAGCAGAAGGCATCACAAGCTTCCTTTAACAAACATCATGTTGAGTCATTTCTCTTGTGTTTCAGACGGCTGAGAGAAACTGACCACAAGTTTCCTTTAGATTTCTTGAAAATCGTGCGTTCTTCCAAGTGGTTGCAAACTCGGGTTGGTGATTATAGGTCTCCCAAAGAATGCATTCTATTTGGTCAAGATTGGGAATCTTTCGCTGCAATTACTCGTCTCCCTTTTCTTGATGACAGTAACAATTGTTATGGCAAGTTTGTACATGAGTACAAAGAGGAGAGTTAAAAGAGTATGGGAGTAATTACTGAAATCAAACATGGTTTGAATTTTTTCACTACTTGTCTTAGGTTCCCTTCAGATCCATCCTCTATAACCAGTGCGAGTGTGTTTTCATTGTTGGAATGCATCCGGTAATTTCGTGAGCATAAATCTTATGGAGATGACTTCAAAAAAGAATTGTCCAAAACAAAAGAATTAGCCAAACACTGGTTGAGGACCCATGCTGGTTATAGGCCTCCAGACAAATGTTTACTGTTTGATTCTAAGTGGAGTTCGTTCCTAAAGCCAACGGATGGACCATTCATTGATGAAACTTTTTATGGACCTGAAATTGGCTTGTACAGTGAAAAACTCAATGCAATTGAAGTTATTGGTGATGTTAAGATAGGGTGCTCATTAATGGCTAGTCACCTTTATTTGCATTCTGAATCTTCCACCATAGTATGAATATATATGTGTTTGAATAAAAATGATTGGAAACCAGAAAATAAAGCTACCAAAAGGATTTGGATTCCTAAGGCAGTTGATAATGGAGAGTTGGTTAGTCCTGAACAATGTGTCAATCATGACATGGATGATCTTTTTGGTTCAAGGTTACATGTTCTGAAAAACTACTACGACAAAGAGTTGCTATCCTTTTTCTCCTATGCTATGGGTGTCAGAAGCATGCCCTAACTTGATGATTATATTGAGATATGGAAGGAATGGGAGAGTTCTGGGGAAAAACTGTCACACGATAAACGCTGTAAGTTCTGGACTTATGTTCTGCAACATGAAAGCAAGAGGACAGTGAAAAACATTGCTGAGAGCTTGACAAAACTACCCATTACATCAGGGTCTGGTTTAATCTTATTGTTGGACAAGCGTGATGTTTTTGTTGCTGACAACCTTCATTTGAAGAATCTTTTTGAGCAAGAGAGAGTATTTGTCTGGTATCCCGAGCCAAGCTTGGCATCATTGCCAAGGTCTGAATTATTAGACTTATACAAGAAAATTGGTGTAAGCACTATATCCGAGTCTTTGCTTAAGGAAGAACCATCCTTACTAGACGGTGTCAAGGGGTTGGTTAAACTTGTCCTCAGATTTCTTGCTTGTTCTAGCCTCAAAATAGAAGCAGAGAAGAGGCATGAAGCTGTCCAAGGTCTTATTGACCTTACTGTCTATGAGACGATTGAACCTGTCACTGTTTGCTATAGTTTATCTCTATCATCAGGGAAGGCCATTACTAAGAAATTAAACAGAATGATACGTTGGGAAAGGGAGAGTCCAAAGTTTTTTACCCAGAAGATGGACTGGTCTAGTGGAGATATAAGCATGCCAAAAATATGCCACATATTTCTCAGAAGCAATCTCTGTGGGTGTATTGCGTGAGAATGTTGACCATGTTCTTGCACTCTCTGAGCTGATCCAGTTAGGCTTCCTGGTGAAGTTTAATGAGGAAGCAGTTGATTTCTTGATGGAATCCAAGGATTTGCAGATTTTCTTAGAGGACGAGGAGTTCCTCCGTTCTGCCTTCCCAGTTGTCTAGGTATGCTTCACTGAACCAATTTTTTGCGTTTACCTTTTCCAAAAATCTTCTAATGCTGTATGTATATGTTCCTTCTATTTTGCGTCCTTACTAGAGTGTGATATTTCTTGTGTTTGTTCAGGTGGGGATGTAGCTATTCAGAAAGAAAGTATAATATGATGAGGTTTTGATATGAATTGGAAGAGCTCCTTGTAGTTCCATTTAATAGTAAACACATTCATACATGTTTGGTACCAGACTCGTGGATCCTAGTAAAGGTTTGATAGTCAATAAAGTACATATTATAAGGAGTCTCTCGGTTTGTTTACTTTTACTGGATGGGCATTTGGGCTTCACTCCTTGGAATTCAACAGTGTGATTTGATTTTCGTGCAGATATTTTTTTTCAATCGCAGTTAAATAGAAAAACTGATTTTAACTTCATGCGGATGGAATAAAGGGCTCAATTTACATCAAATGCTAGAACCAGAAGTACACGAGATGTTTTTATAAGGCTAGAAGTATTTTTGAAAACTTCTTTACTGAAAAATATTTTATAATATTTTTAGTAGAAAAGTTCTCAAATTCAAATAGGCGTGGAGGAAATTCAGAAGATAGGAATTCAAAAGGAAGTAAAACATTAAGGTCAAGAAAAAGACTCTGAAAAAAGAAACAGAAAAAAGAAAAAGAGTGTAACTTGTCTTCAATCTTTCTAAGTTCTATCACCTAGTGTGTTAATCATTTCGTTGCTTTTGCAGTAAGAATATGGCTTTTGTCATCGCCAGTACAGGTACACATTGGGTGATAGAGCGACTTAACCTTGAGTAGAGTCTTCATAGCACCAAATTTCTTCTTATGTCCTTTTCTCTTCGAAGTTGATTCTAATCCCTGAAGTACCTAATAAAAAAAATAAAAAAACAGAATCACCAAAAAGTGTTTTCTTGTCGTCTTCATTTGTCTATTTTGGGAGATTGAAAATTTTGTTTTGGATATCTAGTATTTAAGCAAGGTTCATATAACTTTAGATAAAATATTCCTTTTTTGTTCTCTTATTGGTTAAAATAGAAACAAACAAATTTGAACACAAAAGAAAGGAGGAAGAGAAATGAAATAGTAAAAATACTGAGAGCACCTTACCTCGTTTGAATTTGTTAATTCAGCTGTTTCAATACTGTCTACACTGCGCGACTTTTGGAGCACAATGGTTGGACCATTACCTGCATTTATCAAACACTTCAATAAAAAGTGATGGTGCTTTTACCAAACATGCTATTAATTCTTTCAGTACTCACATTCTTCCTCGTTTCTTTTCTCAGCCTCAATGCAATAAATTCTGAAACTTGGCGATCCAGGACATAGAAACCTGCCAACTTCTTCACTTTCATCTTCATCATCACTATCCTCATGATGATCATCACCTTTTGCACCCACTTCTTGCTTCTTTTCTTCTTTTGTCTCTTCCACTAGCTCTGCAGTCTTTTCCTCCTCTGTTTTAACCTCTGCCTTGGCAATGTCAACAGCACGATTCAATATATGTTGGCAGGGATCCACGTCTTTGATAACCTGCTCTATGTTATCTTTGTTGGGGAGAGTCTCCTCCACATTTTCACATTCAGAGTTGGGCAATGGAACCACTCTGGACAGTTTTTCTTCGGTTATTACTCGCTCCACCGTTTCCTCTTTAGGTGGTTCAATCTCCTTTGAAGAAGAAACCTTATCTTCTGCTTCAGTTCTGTGTGAAGATTGAGAATTTTCATCCTCTTCATTCAACAGATTCTTCTTGGAGAGGGTGGTTTCTCGATTCCTACCTTTTCTGAACTCCTCAAATCGGCTAACGAGCATAGGGCGGATTTTGGCAGGTAACCTCTCTCCTTCAGCTGCATTTGACTTTGAATTGCCAATCCCCATTGCAGACACAAAACAATGATTGTGCCTGCAATGAAGAGGCAGGGTAAGGAAAAAAATGATTTGGCTCAGATGAATAATATAGAAAGGTGGAGAATGAAGGAGTTTTTAGGGGTTTGGTGTGGAGTTAAAATAGCCTGATGGAAACCTGAACAGTCTGGTTTTACAGTTAATGGCATTCAATATTAGAAAAAAAATGCATTTCAGGTTGTATTTAATTTCACACACACAAAATTTAGAGTCTTGGATTTGCAATTTTTTAGAAACCAACTTAACTAACATGTTATTGTAACTCTCTTTCGTTGTAGTTGGAATTAAGAAACCGTCAACTTAGGATAAGAATTAACTTGACAGGTTGGAATATTCATGGCAATGTTCTCAAACTGCATATTGTGCCAGCTAACTATATCAAATCAAATTTTAAGAATTCTGTTTTTCAGGGTCAATTTTCCAAGTTTTTTTTTTTTCCTTTTTCTGTTTTGCCAAGAGGTAGTTGGAATATTCCGCATGCATAATAATAAACTAACAATGAATGACACAGCAGCCTATTATGGGAATTAAGTTTGACACATAACCACATTATAGAAAAAGTTACATGAAGATCCGCGTAGAAAGATGTCCATCATCATCGCCCATGCCATGAAGATCCTATAACTTTGGGTCAATTTTCTCAATTGAATTATCAAACCTTAACGCGATTTATTATTCGATATGCGTATTTTATAACTGGAAACTAAAACAATAACGTTGATTTTTTTAATTAGTCTTTCTTTAAAGACTTTCACTTTTATTCATTATTAGCCAATGAAGATGTACGTACACGGTACACGGGGCATCCGAGTCCCTATAGTTATTTTTTCTGCAATTTGTTTTTCCCCCTACCAAGTTAGCTACGACTGGTGTCAGTCGGTAATGCTTATGTTATGCCCACACAACTATAAAAGCCACATGTGTCACTCATTTCCAATTAAGAAGAATCATTTATGGTATTTCATCTTTCTTTCTTCTTCATTTAATGTGTTCAACTGATTAAGATGATATCAGAAACTCAGCTTTGCTAATGGCGAGTAATTCACAAATTTTCAGCTTCAAACCAAAACTGTAATAACGTGATACACTCATGGATATTTAATTTTCTTTAAAAAAATAGAAAGTGTGGGAGAAGATCAAAATTAGATAAAATATGTGAATGATCAAAGTCCATGAGTGTAGGCCATCGATCTTAGTATGTATTTAGTTCAATTCATTTTAGAATATGACTATTTTTAAGGAAAAAATTACTCCAAAATTGATATGCACTTTTGCAAATGAAATTTTAATTAGAAGATGCAAACAACAAAATTGCAATGTACTCGACTAAGCCCACCATTTAAAGACTTGATATTTTTTCACCTTTTTATTTAATTATTAATTTATTGCACTTACTTTATCTCTCTCCAACTCAAAAAAAAGCAAAGAACAATATTGATATTAAGTTAACCAGTTATATTTGCTTAGTGATAACTGATAACAGTGTATTAACTAATATAGTAAGATCGTGTATAAAAAATTAATGTCAAACAATTATCTCTACTAATTAAATAAAATATTGTAAAAAATACTATATATTGTAGTGTTTGATCAGAAACTGACTTTAGAATAGCATTTTTTAGTTAGGAATTAAAAAAATATATAAGTTAGTTGATACTAAAAGTTAATTACTATACTGTGGTGTTTTTTTATAATTAAAGAACACTACAACTTTTCAGGAAAAAAATTATATTTTTGTCTCCTTGCTAATAAGTTTTATTTAATATCGATTATTTACTAGAAAACACTACAATATTATTTGTCTTCTAATAATATTTTTTTTTTGTAAAAAATAATTTTTGTATTTTCGTGCAATAGTATTAAAAAATTGAATTTAGTTAGTTGATAGTAATCAAATTTTTTAATACGCTAGGCAATTAAATATATAAGTTAATTAGGAGACAAAAATAGATTTTTTTTTGTTAAATAAAGAAAGATTTCATTATAATGATAAAAAAAATAATTATTCATTACATCAGAGACCATACACTTCTTTTTCCTTGTGATAGAAAAACTGATAATATTTTATATTATAACTGTTTTTTTACAACTGAGATTTTTTGCAAAGTTTTTTTTTCAATACACAGATCTCAGCTCGTATGTTTGGATCCTCTCCAAAAATATTTTCTCAATAGCAGAAACCAGAATCGTTGGGTTGCTATGAAATATTAATTAATCAAAGCTGTGATACTGCAAGATGACCAGAGGAAAAAAATGCTGCATAGGATCCGAGTGCTAAAATATACCCTTTGTGCGCCTTTGCATGCCGCCGGCCTTAATTGTTTTATTTCAATTCAAATTACCTTTTGATCGATGATTAGTTTTTTTATTGGTAACAGATTGATGATTAGTTTTTTTTTTTGGAAAAAGTGTGTGTTTATTTTTTATAATGTTGTGAAAGTTCCTATAATTTCATTTAAATAAATTTCTCAAATTTTAAAAAACATGTAAATTTTAAACTTTTTTTAATAAGAGTTTATCATTATTTTTAAAGTTGAGAAGGCCTAAATTCATATGTATTTTAAAGTTGGAGGACTAAATCTATCCGGGTATAAGCACAAGGACTTTTATCATGTTTAATTGATGAAAATATAAGAGCTAAAAACATATTTTTTTCTTGAAAAAATTCTTTAATGTAATATTAGATTTAACAAAAGATATTACTCTAGGACAACATTTGAAACTACATCTAATTAAAAACATGGAAATAAGCATATTACAAGATAATGATAGGAAACACGCATCTGATATATCAATTACAAATGGCGTGGCATAGCTAGCCATTTATATATACCCATTTTCCTTAATTAATTAGTGTTGAGAAAGCAAATCAGTGTGGGTATCCTCTAGCACCTGATCCATTTTCCTTAATTAAAATACAGCAAAACCATGGAAAATTTTGCAATTAATTAAGTGATCCTAAAAATGGGCATAGCCACTTGTTTCTTCATGGTCCGATGCATTTGAAGAGACCTCCATGATGTTACTGGAGCTTGAACATGATGAGGATGTAGAAGAATTGATCTTCCCTACCATCATAAAATCAAACATTAATCTTGGACAAGTAGTTTGAACTGCTGTATTTTCTCTATGCTTATGATGAGTGCCGCTGCCATCACTTTCTACACTTCTTTTCTTCATCGATAAGCGACACAGAACCCAATCTCCTATCTCGTTTACGTAGTTCTGCCAATATATATTCAACGCCATTAATTCTATACTATTTGCAATTCTGACACACTCTACTTTTCATTACTAGTTATAAAACTAAATAAGAAAATGTGATTTCAAATATTTTTTAAAACGATTTTCAATGACATTTTTTTATTATTATTGATTCTTGAATTATTGCTCTTGACAAGACTCTAGTATTTTTTAAGGATAAATTACATTTACATTCTATGAATTTTAACGAAATTAAATTACACTTTGATATTTCTGTCTGTTTTTTGCATAATTTTAACCTTCCATAAAATACTTGAGGAAATTAAACTTACATGGGATGAGTTGGCAGCACCAGTTTCTACACTGACGAGACGATATTCGTGCAAGACCCAGTGAGTTCTGGAGCCTTTTGGTGATTTGCCTTCATAAAATATCAATGTCTTTCGTATCCCAACAATACCATAACACGTTGAAGTTGAAGATGATATTCTTTTGTCTGATCCTGTTGCCTTCCAATAGCCACACTTTGTTGTTCGGTTCATGCGATTACCATTTCGATACTTTGCTTCCTTCGGGCTGAAAAAGTGCCTCTCTTGTGGATCACTATTCCCTGATGAACAATACTTAACATATTAAGCTGCAGAACAATGTTAACCACTCATTTTGTTGATTATTATAGCAATGTCAGGTAAGGCTACATAAGATTTATGTTATTAGCAACCTTGTACACGACAAAATATATATAGGAGCACAATGTTTGTTTTTATGTTCTGTGAGAAAGTTTAAATTTATGTTTAATTTAATTTATTTCAAAGAGTTTAATATCTATGATGAATTATGAATGTAAAATATTTTAGGTTATCAACCACCAATAGAAATCATGATAGATGATTTCTTGAATAATTAATTATAAAATTAATAAATTTATCATATATATAATCGGTAAACAATGTAAAAAAAACTTACACTATCAATTTATATATACATATTAATTCTTATTTTAAAGAAACAATATCGTTTATTTTTATTAATTTTAAAGAATTAAAAGATAATTAACTATTTTTTTTTTAAATAAATTGTTACCTGGCAAATCCCAAGGATCATACTTGCAGACATTGATCTCAGGAATGATAGAAGCAGGCAAGGGGTAGGAGAAGACCTTACATTTCAAGTATTGAAAAACAAGCTCTTCATCTGTTGGCTGAAAACGAAAACCAGGAGGCAATTTGCTCACTCCATTTTTAACAAAATTCAGCTTTTCCATATGCTTAAACCTGCTTTTGAAACTTTGGACACTTAAATTCAACAACCAAAGAAATTAAAGGAGGGAAAAGAAGGCCAGACTTTTGGACTCAAAGTGAGGGTGAGGGTACAGGCACTTGAATGAAATAAGTGACTTGGTATTTATATATATATATATGGAAAAAGGGGACAATACTTAACAGACTAAGTTTGATGTTTGACAATTAATTAAACCTTATTTCCTTTCTTACCAGGATCGATCTTTAAAAGGTATATATTTTAATTAGCATTTGCTCTACCCCACCTTTTATATGATAAAGTGCCTTGGTTTTTTTCTTTTTTAACTCGCATATCTAGATTTTGTAAATAGATAATGTAATTCTTTTTTTTAAAGCACGGATAATGTAATTCTTGATTATCATTTTTTGTAAAACTTATCAGAATGAGTTCTTTTAAACTTATTTTAATAAGTTTTATGATGAAATTTATGATATAAACTCTTATGTAATAAGAGTTGATTAAAATAGTGATGAGTTAAGTTATTATCTAAATATATCTAAAAGATAGTTTGGAATAGCGTTTAAGAACTAAATACTGGTTTGAAGTTTGTTCATCTAATATTGTACGGGTTGCTGACTATTTTTCAAGTCTGGTTGTTGCATCTTTAATTTACTTAGATAAATACGTTGGGGTTTGTTGGAGTTTGTGAGACATCATGCGGAGTCATGCTTTCCTATATATCTAGAGAGTAAGTGAGTGTAAAAAAATCTCACATCAAATATAAATAAACATTATTATTCGTATACTTAATGTATGTCTTAAAGTATTGAGTTAGATATGATATCAAAATCAATTGAATTTCTTTAACATTTTAACCTCATGTATTTTATAACAAGTGACATCAAAATCGATGGTATAATTTGGTGATTGACTTAAATAAGTATTGAGTTTAGTGAAATTAGTGATGAATTCATATATGTAATCTTTTTATCAGGGGCGGAACTAGGGGGGGGGCTAGGGTGGGCCACCGCCCCCCCTAAAAAAATTAATAAAAAAAATAAAAATGAAAGAGAAAAAAAAAAGAGGAAAGAAAAAATATTAAAAAAAGGTAAAAGGGGAAAGAAAAAAAATATGAAAACAATAAAAAAGAAAGAAAACATAAAAGAGGAAAAATATATAAAAAAGGAAAAAACATAATAAAAATAAAATGGGATAGAGAGATAACAGAAATAGAAAAAAGGAAAGAAAGATGATAAAACGAAAAAAATAATAACAAAAAGGAAAAGAATAAAGAGGAAGATGGAGAAAGAACACTATAAAATGGAGAGGTCTGAACACAAAGGAAACACAAATCCCAAGAGAACAGAAGGAATCAACAAAGTTGTTTCATTTGGTAAATCAGTGAAAGAGAAGAGTTTCAGATATTCTCTCATTCCTTTCTTTTTCCCTATTTTTCTCTTTCTTCTTCTTGCTGTTATTCTTCTAAAATAAAATAAACTACTATTTGCACATCTTATTTTTACACATATACCCCTACCATGTTGGGCTGAACCCATTTTTGTTAAATCTGAAACGAAATAAAAAAAACATAAATTATTGTTTCAGTTGTTAATGTTGTGCAATGTGTTGTGTGCATCTCATTCAAAATGTAACAGTGATTTACTTTACGCGATTGCCATTGATATTTGATATTGTTTGTGATTGCCGCGCAGAAAAATTATGGGGAAGGGTGCTACTACCATTGGTGCTTATTTTAAGAGAAAAAATGCTGTTGAATTTTATAGGGTAAATATCTTTTGTGCTACAAATGATTATCAATTACAAGAATTAAATAGTAGGTTCAATGATAATAATGTTAAATTACTTGCTTTGAGCATGACTTTAGATCCAAGAAACAAGTACCAGTCATTTAACAGTGATGATATTTGCAAACTTGTTGATAAATTTTATTTTAGAGATTTCACATAACAGGAAAAATTGTATTTGAAAATGGAGTTACAACATTTTGAGCTTGACATTCCTAAACATCCAGATTTTATTAATTTATCAATTACATCTGAATTATGTCAAGGGTTAACAAGAACTGGAAAGTCCATCATTTACCATCTCTTATTGATAGAGTGATTAGACTTGTACTCACTCTTCCAGTTTCTACAGCAACTACTAAAAGATCTTTCTCAGCTATGAAGATAATCAATATCAGACTTCGAAATAGAATAGAAGACCAATTTCTTAATGATTCTTTGATTACATACATTGAAAAAGAAATTGTTTTGAGTTTTAGTACAAATTCAATTATAGATGATTTTAACAATATGAAAACACGTAGAGTTAGAGTCAAGTCATGAAGTGATTTTAATTTCTGTAATAGTTTTTTTCATATTAGATTTGTATTGTTTTCGAAGTACTTTTATTTATGATATAATTTTTTTTATGTTCGCCCCCTCTCAATAAAATTCCTGGCTCCGCCACTGCTTTTTATCAAAAGTTTTCTTGACAAGAGATTTGTTTTGTTGATGTGAGCTAACAAGTGTTAATATATAAAGTGTATTGACAAAGTGTAAGTGAAAGCAAGGAGTTTCACGTTAAATAAAGACATTAACAACATATAAGTATTTTATTCTCGTATTTCACTAACAATAATTAAGAAAAAAAACATTTTCATTCACTGTCCACAGCCAACTACAGCATCAAAATTCCTATAATAACTAAAAAAGGAAAAAAAATATTTTCTTTGTTAAGTTTTATCCTCCAACAAGTTCTGAAGAGGGGAAGACATGTTATAAGCCTCACCTAATGATGCAAACGCAGATATTCCATCAATATATAAAGGCCTACAATCCAAAATTGATCCTAATATTATGAAAACAATGCAAATGAGAAGTAAAAAAATATAGAGTAAGAGAAAAGAAAGTTGTAGTCTTGTAGATAAGATATGTGTGATCTCATTCAAAAGGATAGTATGTACACAAGTAAATGGAATTCTTCACGGTTAGTTTACGATGAAATTAAACCCAATATTAACGTTCGACCTGATTCCATCAGTCCTGAGTCTTGTGTTCTTTAATTAGCATTTATAACATGCATTTTAAATCCCGCAACTTATTTGTGGCTGAAATTGAGAGAAAACAAGGGGGGAAAGTACGTATTGAATTTCTGGTGAACGTCAGAGTCAGCACCTGTCATGCACGTAACCTTATTACACATATATAGATAGTTTCTATCATAGTTAAATCGGTCCAAACCGACTGGTCACACCAAAATCCGGTGGTCTAATCGAGTTGGTTCTGTATTCAGATCGAAAATGTACTTGACCCGATCAAATTCGGTTGGATTTTTAGTTGGACTGGTTCATATTTTTGGTTAGATTGGTCGGATTTCCAATTTTTTTTTTTAAAAGAAATTCTGAAACAAATTTGGATTTTAGATTATAGATAGATTTTTCTTAATTAAATAATGTTAGTTATATACTTATACATAATATATATATATATATATATATATATATATATATAATTTTGAATTTTTAATATATATTGGGTCAAAACGGGCCAATTACAGGTCCACCAGTTAGACCATTAACCCACTACCTCAATTGGGTCAATGACTGGACCGATTTTCACAACTATAATTCCTATTATCATAATTAAAGTAGTAAAATAATTCAAATCCAATATTCTCAATTAATCCATTTTAGTATTTATTTTATTAATATTGATATGTTTTCCTATATATGAAGAACTCCAAGGCCCAGAGGGATTGTTATATAGGAAAATCTTACATGATTGTGATGTCTACACATCATTAGCTGCCTGAAACTTTAAGTTGTTTCTTTACGTGGTATTGCATTTTTAATTATTTTCATTTTTTCAAGAATCAAGAACAAACCAACCCATTATCTTGACTTGCTTTTTTTTTTTAAGTTTATGCTAAATTTACCATATTTAAAGTTCCCTAGTCGATTTGTCATATATAAATATAGTAAGATAACATGATATAAGCTTTTGTCCTCCTGCTTTTATTTATGAATTTGAATTATTGATGGATAGATGACTCGGACTCCCTTTATATATGTCACTTTATGTCATGCAGCAAGTCTTTTTTTATTTAATAGTTTTCTTTATCACGATTTAGTTCAATTAATTTTAGTTTGTCATTCGTAAAGTTGGCAGAGAATTGAATCCGGCAAACGAAAGAAAGGAAAACCAACATAGTTATGTTTTCACTAAAAAGCAAAATCACGATCAAACATGCACGTAGTCAAACTATGATATACTGAAACTTTCCTGTACCCCCTTAAAAAAAAGTAGCGGTACTTTCCTTCACCTAGAAGATGTTGATTTAAAGAGCTAACTTTTTCAACATTGTAAATCAGATTTTGAAAGATTCACTCCCTCTCTAAATTTTAAAAAAGAAAAATAAAAGTCCAACTTGCATGTTTAATTACATGTTTAAATCCCTTGCTTAAGACAGCGCGCGGCAACAGAAGTTGCCCTTTGTGGGGGTGTAATATCCTTTAAGCGAGTGTCTTATAGTCTACACATGGGCATGGATCACCTCACTTTATAGTTTATAAATGCATCTTATTAAACATTACTTTCCATGAGAAATTCTTGGCTTGCATGACTATATATGTTGTATCCAAAGAAATCAATCAAAAACTCAAATATATTAAAATAATAATAAAAACATAGTCCTTACCTTGTTTTAATGTTATTTTTAATTTTTTTTGTTTATAAATAAACACTATATATAGTACTCACGTATGAATTTTTTTTCATTTTAAGTGTGTATACTATCCACTCCTCTCTCTTCATTTATGTGTGTGGAGCCTCTCCTATGCGAATCATGCCCTTTTCTTTTACGCATTATTTTCAAGCTTCATAAATTCCATGCCAAAGTGAGTTGTACTTTTTGTTTACGTACCGGTAGAAAAGGCATGTTATGCTTAACGCATAAGAAACTTGGTCAATGATTTTTTTTATCAGGATCACTTGCAGTTAATTAGAATCGCTAACATTCACAGTTTCACACACCTCAATTTTAAGACGATCATTACAACTTACAGACATATTTATAGTTTTTTGGGTGTACAGTGGCAACATAAAAATTAGAACCTAAAACGTTATTAAAAAAAAATTAGAACCTAAAACATTGTACATGTTACTTAAATTTCTCACACTAGATCGATCATAGTGAGATTTTAACCATTTTTCAACTATTTACCAATATATTTATATAAATTAATTATAATTTTCCAATGTTAAAGAGGAAAGAGAAATAAATTAACGATGTTATTTTTTTTAAGATCACAAATATCTTTCACTTAAAGAGCACCTATAGTATGATGGAAATTGGGGATTAACTTTTATAACAAATTTAAATTAAAACTCAAACTCAAAATATTACTTAAGAAGAATATATATACTCCTTCAATTAACCAATTTTTGATAAATTAATAATTTTGTAAATGTTAAAAAAAGATTACAAATTCTTTAGTTTCTAAATTAAAATTTTCTTTTTTAATCTTCAAAGCTTATTAAAAAAAATAGCTAAAAGTCTTGTACTTTTGTAATTTAATAAAGAAGTTTTAAACTATAAGCTATTTAGTGGTGTATTGTTAGATTTTTGGAATTTGAAATAAAAATATTGAGAAGAGCTTTTCAAAATTAATTGATAATTTTTTTAATTTAATTAGAATGTACTGATTGTGAAAAAAAGTTTCACATTATCATTTACTTGCAAATTGATATGTATTATAAGTTTGCTAATTTATTAATTATTATTTTAAAAGATATACTTACTTAAGATGACTTTTAATTAATTGATAATGTAAAAGAGTTTTACATTTATGCTTTTATTGTGCATAAAAATTAAATTCGAGTTTTTATGATGTTTCTTTCATCAAATAAAAAGTTGTTAATTAACTGTAAATGCTAGCAGGCATTTTTTCCCATCAATCTACAAATTACATTGGATCCATTCCTTCTTTTTTCCTGACAAAATATGATTTTTTTAGTTTTGTTTTTCAAATTGGGCAATCTTTAATAAAATCAGGGGAATTACTATTGGTCTCGATCACATGCTATTCACTCCACCAATATTTTCAATTTCCAAAAATACCCTTCCCCACATTGTATTGCAAAATATACTTTTGTTGTATTAGTGAAGGTGCAAAAAAAAGTTATACAACAAAAGTATAATTCCATTGTGTAAAGGAGTACAAAAAAAAACACAACAAAAATATAATTTTATTGTTTATTTGTCAAAGAATCATGTTTGTTGTGGATTAAGTGAGGGTGAAAAAAAATATATACAACGGAAACATAATTTTGTTGTACAATACAACAGAATCATGTGTTTTTGCTATATATTTTTTTTCATCCCCACTTAATCCAATGGAAAGATGATTTCGTGAGGCAAAATATCCATGTGAAAATGTGATTAGGTTTTGGCAAAGGATTTGTGTAGCGATGGATGTGCGCAACGACATAGTGATGGTGGAGAGGAGTTGTGCGCATAGAGCCTCGAAGGTGGAGGTTGTGCACACACGGGGGCTCTGCATGACAATAATGGTGGAGACTATGACGATGTGCAATGTGGAGGAGATGAAATAGGATGGTGGCCCAGTGCAGAGGTGGTTGGTGGTGATGATGATTGCACAAGTGTGGCAGAGGGGAGGGTGGAGCCACGATTCTGGATCTGGGTAGGGATTGGGTGAGAAGAAGGTGGGGGGCGTGGGGGGTTGGTGAGAAGATGAGGGAAGAAAGAAGAGGGAGGGGCAAAATGGACTTTTAAATGAAAAGGTTGGGGCTAATAGCAAAGTAGGACAGGGCCAATAGCAGCTCCCTAAATCCGGCTTCCCTCCATACTAGTTCGGCCCATAAAAGCAATAGTTTATGGGCTTTTGGCGCTTTCCTTTCAACCAAGTCATTGGTGTGGGCTTTTAGCGCCTTCTTAGTTTCTTTCTTAACATCGTTTTAGCTGATTGTAGCGTCATTTCGCTACTCGCACCAGGATTTTAGCTTTTCTAGAATTCGTTTGAAAATTGCACTTCGGAATCCTCTCCAATCTCCATGGATTTTTTGCAACATAACTCATCTGAAATGGACCAATTCTACACTCTGAGTTACATATAAATGTGTTAGTGAATATCTATGTATTCGTTGGTGTTATTACGCGGTGTTTGTATTTTGTTGTTGTGGTAGATTCATATGAATTATAATTTCCGATAACCTTGCTTCCTTTCAATGCACTTGTTTCTGAAGAGTGAGTGATGATGTGCTTAGAGTACTGTGTTTTCCCACTTTCGTGTTTGTCGCATAAAAATTATTGGAAGATCACAAAATTTTCAACGGTTTCACTATTTTATATAGCATTGCCAAATGTTTGCAATTGAACTTGAATAGTGGAAGGGTAAGCTGTAACAAGTTTCTTGGAATAATGTATTAACCTGCTAATTAGAAAATTAATGTTAAAAATATCAAAGTCTTGTGACATGTTCCGATGATCGTTTTTATTGAAAAGTCTTGGTAGTGGTACTTACTACGACTATCTTACAAAAATAAAACACACTTAGTCTAATATGCATATCCAATCGAAATATTTATCATTATTAGATATACAGTGTCATTTGTTTCATGGATACAGTTACAAGTATCAGTAGCAATGTGGGTGTGCACGACTAAATTTCTAAACTAAGCTGAGGGTACGCGAGGGTATTCCATACAGAAATATAAAAACATAACTCAAGTAAGCAAAAATAATTACATGGAAAATAGCTAGGATGATACAGAAAATGAATTTAGGGTGTTAATTTGATAGTGCAAGAGTCAAGGTTGTATCATAACATCCTTTATGGTATAAAATTTAGCAGTTCTAGCTAGCTTTCCTGAGCTTCGTTATTTGAATGTTATGCCTGTCAGTAATCAGTACTTGGAGGTTTAAGTTGCGGTTCCTAGGTGTGCCACTTATAAGTAGCCTAGTCCTTTTTCATGGGTATTCTTTTTCCTTTCATTAAGATAGTTCTATTCGATCTGACATATGTACCATATATAGAAGAAAAAGAAGTGTCTTTGCCTGAGTATAGACTATAATAGTAAAACTTTTACCTTGTTCTCCAAATGCAGCAAGAATGGCAAATAGCCATGGCTAATGAAATGGTGGCAAAGCTGACAAGCACATGCTGGGGCAAATGCATCACTGGTACACCTGGGGGTAAGTTCAGTTCTAGTGAATCTACATGTCTTTCAAACTGTGCTCATCGTTATATATTGGGATGAGCGTGCTTGTCATGAAAAGGTTTCAGAGTAAGCGATGAAGATCAAGGGCCATCTATGTGCTTCCTCAGTTGATGGTTCTAGTTTTAAATTTTACTTTGGCTGAATGCTCGAATCATGAATCTTAGTATTTTTAAAATTAAATTTTATCATCTCGAAATTTTATTCTTTTTAGGCATCTTTTAAATTTAGATGTTTTTTAAAAATAGCAATAATACATATACACGCCTTGACAGTGTAAAACACTTGTTTAATATTTTTTTTATTACATCATAATACCTATCACATTATCATGCCTCCCTCTTGTGTCTTTCTAAATCTATCTTATGGTATAAACTAGCATTTGGGTTCACAAAACATCATTCTTAAAAAATGTATGCTTATGATGTATTAAGATGTCAAACACTAGGAAGGAGTGAAAAAGCACGTTGGATGTGTCAAGCCAACTTGTCAAACATATGCATCAATCTTAGTATTTCATTGTTTATTAATTTTTTATCATATCGATTATTTATTTTGCTTTTGGCCATCATTGAAATTTAGATGTTAAAAAAAATCTTATGATGTACTATAAATTTGTCAAACACTCCAATGGGGTGGCTAAATTGGTTGAGTTTATTGGGTTAACTCACCAAACCCGTTTCTTTCACTTACTCGTTTTGACCTATTTTACTTAACCAATCAAGAAAGCATCTTGGGATTTGTCAACTTGCCAAGCTTTCTTCTTCTTATTTTTTTTATAAAAAAAAAACTATTTTGAACATGGTCCAGATCAATTTGTCTATTTTTAATCAATTAATTTTGTCTTTGTGGAAGTTGTTTAACATATTAAAATTACGCTTTGGACAATTATTTGATTTATTTTGGCTTTAGGAACATTGGACTAATGTTTAGTAATTGATAATCAACAATGATGTAGCCTGTAGAATTTTATGATCTTTTATCATTTATAGTAATTAGGATATTAGTGTGTAATGAAGCAATGTCCAAATCCTATTACCGCCCTTTTTTTCTTAATTTGAACCAATTCATTGAGTCGATTAATTATTTTTTGACTTTTGAGTTTTAAATAATAATTTAGATTTTAATTCCTATTTTTTTCTACTTTTAGCTTTATTTTCTTTTTTCATTCATTTTGATTTTTTATTATATATTTAATGGTATTAAGTGTTTTAATTTGACCATGCTTATTATCTATTTTTTTACTATATTTTCGATAAAGAATTTAATGAGATATATAAAATGTTAACTATTAAAACTAAATATTATATAAAATAATTATTTTATTTTATAATAAAAAGGTTGAATAAAATAAAAGAATTTATATAATAGATAATAAGTGAAGATAAAAAGTAAAAACAATAATAATGTATTTTTATACCATAACATGATAATTCAAATTAAAGCAACCCAATTTTAACAAAATTGTTTTGATTTGAATTGGTTAACAACATTTCAAAATTCAAATCAACTTAAATAAATATAAATCAATTCAAATTTAATTTTACTCTAAATTCAAATCAATCCAATCTATGAATACTCCTGATCAGTTCCCTTTTCTAGTAAACCCAACTTTAACAAATCTATGAACACTCTTAATTACTCGTTTGAACTTTTAATTTACATCGGTAAAATTGTCTCATTACTCGTTTGAACTTCAAATTTACATCTCTAAATTTGTCCTGATACGTTCACACTGTGCACTATACAACCTCTCTAGTTGAGCAACTAGGCGCAGTAGCCCAATTTGATTCCCCAAATTCTGTTATGCTGTCCTGAACTTCTGGAGTTGCTTCCCATAGATGGTGTCTAAGTGTTTCTTGCCCCTCCACTCCTTCTCTGTGAAGGATCCTGCTTAAATCCAGGGACTTATCAGTTAATCCACTATCTTTGCTTTCACTGTCTTTGCTACGTGCTTCATTGTCAAACTCATCTCTATAATTACTTTCCTCCTCGTCTTGTTCATTGTAAACTGAATTCCCTACTAATTCCATACTCCTGGGGCGTCTTTTCATCACTGGGCTTAAGGGCCTAATACCCGTTCTTTGATGTGAATCTAATGGCTCCCTTGGAACCTTAGACCTGAAATTATTCTTGGATGGAGGAATTCTGGTGCAGAATACTTCTTTGAAGTTGTTAACCATCCCTCTGTTATATGGGTTGGTTTGTGGGTCATACCGGTATTTAAAATTTTCGTAAGTAGACTGCAAATAAGACAGAATTTTCATTAACATACGTTAAAAACCAAACTAGGAATGCACCATAGTTCTTCATTGTTTACTTGTATCCATATGATCCATACAGCAGATTACGTCATTGTTTCAAATTTAGAATTTAAAATTTAGAATGCAATAAACGATGATTTCAGGCGCACAAAAATAGTGAAAAGTCAAATTTAACGTTTGAAAGAAGCTGAATGGCATTGAAACCTGGTTTGTGCTGATGAGGTACGAGTGGAAAACAGTGAGACCGCCAACAAACCAGACACAAAAGAAGGTGTAAACTATTAATACGATGGATGCTATAGTTTTGGACATTGCTTTCCAAATTGATATTTCCTCGGAGTCCTTGATCTTCACAATGTAGACCCAGCAAAAGGCATGTACATATAAGCAAAGCAGAGTGGCAGAGAAAACAAACATGTAGTAGAACCTGTAATTTCGCTGCAACCATGTGCATACAACCAAAGGAAAAAAAAGAAGGGTGATTCGGCAACTTCCAGATTATATTCATATATCTAATAAAAACATAATTGTTTATTCATTCGGGTGCTGTTCTGTCACCTCCACGAACCAAACCAGGAAATCAAAAAACTTATCAGAATAAAAAAAACGTTGTTTGTCCTTATACATGTTGCATTGTAAGTGATAGCAGAAAATTACCAACACACGTGCAAAATAATCATCAATTACATTTCTTTTCTTTTTTATTTAGGGGACGGGGGCAGAGGATAAAAATATGCATTCATTCAAGAAGAATATGATCGACATATTAAGTTATTAACTATGACTATAGACTTCTACAGATACAAGGAATATATTCAAATGCCAGTATCGGAATCTAGGGCTATGTATATAAGCTATGTATAGTGTTCCTTGGGTACCATAAATGTGAAGTTATGAAAGAATGGTTGTTACCAGTCCAATACACTGACCAACCCATGGGCAGTGATGATCAAATCGTTCCACGCAGTTATCACAGACTGAACAATGAGAAGCACGGAGGGGTCTGTAGAGCATGCAAGTATCACAATATTTGACTTTCAATGTTATACCATTAACAATTACATCCTTTGTTCGTGGAAATCGTGACAATGAAATTTGGCCATTGTTGCTATTATCAGTCCAATGATAGTCATCTGTCTCCGGAGGCTGAGCTTTACGTGGTACAATGCCAGGATCTCTTGCTGAGGTCACTACAAGGGTGATCAGAACCTGAGAATACATTTCAAGAGTTACGACTTAGTAGTACAGTGGTGAATGAGAAAGATTGTGATGTAAAAGATCTCAACAACCGCATCAATTTTCACTCATATAAGCAGAGAAAAAAAAATACTAGAGAATGGTGCACATTAGTATTTGTTTATCCATTTATGTTCAGATTTGCTCACAGATAAATTTAGATGGCTTTATTTAATTATGATCAAAGTCTTAGTACAAAACTAAATGCTGAAGTTCATATCTTATTCAGTGAGTATTTACGAAAGCAGTACACATGATCTTTATACCTGACTAATATTTACCAGATCCTATGATATTTTGCTTCACATTAAAATGATACTCCCTCCACTCCTCCCTCTCAAAACTCTGTCTCCTATTAGCATTTCTTAAAAAATAATTTTGAATGTACAGGATAATAATGTTTCACTTATAGTTGGAAAAGGAGTTCCTTTCAAAATATATATAGATGAATTTTGAATGCCTTTTGGACTTTTCAGCCATTTACTGGTATAATTTTATTAAAATTATTTCATCAGTAGTAAATGAAAATGATATGTATGTATTGATGTACACTAACTAAATGCAGAGTTGCAGGCGCTTGCATGTAAGACAGAACAAACAGGGAATTTTAAATGGAATGATAAATCCAGGCACAGTATCGATGTTGGAAATGGAAACTTAATTAAGAATAAAAATTTGTTACCAAAAGTTTGACATAAAGAAAAAGTAGTTAAATAAAATTTAATAATCTAAGAAATAGATTAACAGATGTTGTGTTTTAAGGCGAAGAAAAATTATAAACTTGATGAAAAGTTAAATATGTTGTTATCTTTATATTTCAAATGATTTATTTTTAATCATTATCCAAACATATTATTATCTTTATATTCTAAATGATCCTTTTATAGTCATTTTTCTCTTCATCTCTATTTCTTTTTTTTTTTATTATCTTATTTTCTTTTTTTAATCTATTTATCATCGACCCTAATTAACTTAAACTCAAAGTGATATTAATGTTTTGCATCAATCCTTGCTTCGAGATGAGTTGTGATCATCATTTTTATAGCAGGATTACATGATTCCCTCGATAATGTAGTAATTAAATTCAAACATGTTCGTTATCTTTTCAGATCTTCCATTTAAGGCAATGGAATAGAGAATCCTAGGATAATAAAAATGTGAAATTACGCTATCGTGCTGATAGGTTTTAGAGGCACCTCTAACAGATTGTTAGTGTGTTTGGATAAGACAGAAGAATAATTCACACATAAAGGGGGAATATCATGCATATCGCTCAAATAAAATGAGAAAGTACACATTTGTCTTTGCATAACAAATAAATAGATACGAAAAAAAAGAGACAGTAGTGTAAGATAACATGTTAATGTCACGCATAAAGATACTAAGAAAATAAAAAATAACGCATTATATAAAATGTTGTTTAAATAGTATAACTCGTATAAAAGAAATAAATAGTCTCTAAAATTTAGTAACTGTCTAAAATTTCTTAACTGTGTAGGAGGTCTGGAAATAGCGTGTGCTTTCTTTTTGTTAATGAAAGGAGCTAAAAAAATCCAACACAAACTTAGAACCGCGAGAAAACACGTGGATGAAACATCCGCCATTACAACACTAAGAAGAAAATGAGTTCTATGTACCGTGATTCTTTATTAATTATCGTCTAAGACCTGTTTACACTTTGAATACATATAAAATTAAATTCCAGAAAAAATAGGCAATGGTACCGGGAGGCACGAACAATTATTGAGCATATATTAAAATGAATTTTCACGGTGTCATGAATCAATGAAGGAGTAAACATTTTAGAAGAAAAAGCTTACGAAGAGTGTGAGCGCAATAAGTACAGCCATTATTGACCATCCGGTGTGATGAGGAAAATCATCTAACAGTTTCCTTGCAACCATAACACAGAACACAGCTACGGGGAGAACGATAAGAAATATCGATATAAATATAGATTTCACATCAGGTCCAAATATAAACCTCCCTCCACAAAGAAATACCTGAAAAAATAAAATTGAACCACGAATTCAGAAAGCGATCGAGAACAAAGTAATGTGTTATTAAACAGCAAAAATTCAATTATTCAGAAACAGCACAGCGCGGAGAGTTGTTCCATCTCCACTCAGCTAACGAAACTCTACAACTTTTCTCTCTGCATACTCCGACTCAACTCGGTGTTCAGTGACGTAGTAAACTCGGACAGGTAAAAATGAATCAGAGAAAAGTGATCGGAGAAAGTTGCGTGCGACTTACGTTACTGCCTTGCCAGACGCGATAAGTTCTGACCTGTGACGGAGCGGAGGTGGCGCCGGAATCTGGATTCGCCTGCGGCGGAGGTGGCAGTGGCGGCATTGTGTGGTAGGGAAGATCGCAATTAAAGTTGTAAGGCAAATGATTAACGAATGAATGAATCAATGAAGATTGAAAACTGATGGACGCCACCTCTGGTCAAAGCCTCCAAGGGTGAACGTAAAGGCACATCTTCTCTCTCCTCTTTTAATATTTTTTTTTCTATTCCTTTGACTTTCCACTATTCTTAATTTTTAATGCCTTTTTAGTGAATATCATTAACTTTTGACTTAAATGCACTTCTAGTTTCCTTATGCATTTTGTAATTTTCCTTTTTATGTTTTAAATTGAGCCGTTTTCATTTTTGAAATTTATTTATTATATATCATATGTTAAAATTGATTTTTTTATTAATTAGTTTCACATCTAAATATTAATGATTTTTTCATATCATCAATGAGTTTTTACTTAATGGGTAGTACTGTAAACAATTGATCATTTGGACAAAAAAATTTGAAATATCAATATATATTTTAAAAAATAGAATTTATGTGAGTTTTTCAATCTCCTTTATTTATATAGTATTTGTTTGTGATTGGAGTAATTTCAAAGATAAAAGCATGACTTCTTACTTATGTCAGCCTATTAATTAAGAGATGATTGATATATGGAACTTTTGTTACAAATTGGATTTTTTCTTAAAAAACACACACACAAAAAGAAACTAAAAAAATTTAAGGGACCTAATTAAAAATTTGGTTAAAATATGAGAAATATGAGAATCCACAGAATGATTAATTCTATAAAAAAAATTATAAAATTAAAAGAGTAAACAAAATTTAAATTTATTAATTAGTATTTTTATTTCGATATCAAGAATTTGAAAGTTAATACAATACTGTTAGTTTGTCCAGCATTATTATATAAACCAAGTCAAAATAATTAATTTGAAATATTGTAGTCTACATTAATGAGTATACTTTTTTTTATCCTACTGTGACATTTTGGTACGGTATACAAAATACTCAATATAAATTCATGCTATATAAAGTCCAATACCAGTAAATAATCCAGTCGGTAAAAAATATTCCCAGAAACATTGACTCAGTACACAGCCAAAAATAAAGTAACTATGTCAAGGTTTTATACCAACATAAAGTCCGTTTGATAACTCCCAATTAATTAATGCTAACATGATGCACTGCAGAAATCATTCTTCAAAAAAATAAGACCGAGAACATCTTGCGGCTTCAAATTCTTGGCTTTGATAACCTCATACCATTCTGTAGTAACATATCTTTCGTCATCTCTCATCTCCTGGTTCTGCCTACAAGCTAGGTTGCATTCATAAACATCACAATCACATTCATGATCTTCTACATAAATTTTTTCTTTAGTCTTTGGAATGAAATCGATCATTTGCGATATGTGCAGGCTAGGAATTGGCTGTAATTAGGTAAAAATCTTTATGAAAGTAACGAACTTATAATATAGTGAACATATGATCGAGCAAATTGTAACCAATATTTTGTTCTATTGTGGAAGTAAATTCTTTATCTTATGAGTGTTGCTGTAGGTGCTACTTGATCTTAATTTCCAGGTGTCAGTTTAAGATATATATACTAAGCAATAAAATTAAACCAATATTAGGTGTCTTAATTTGGTGCTTTCACGAGTTCATATATCAAAACTAGATGGTTTAAAATAGAATGCTATTTTGCCGTCATCTATAATGATTCAATATTGTTTTGAATGACATTGTCTATTGAATCAGTCAAATTTGATATCAATTATTTAATGTATTAAAGATTTTTTTACATAGGAATCGGAGACTGCGTTTAGAAGGTTTATAACAATTTATATATCCTTGTCCAACTAACTAAGTTAAAATCCTTAACAATGGAGTAAAGGTTTAAATTTATAAATTATAAATCTATATTTAAATGGTTGCTGGTTTTGGTTTTGACATATTAAATAATAATAAATTGTAAATATGCAGAATCTAAGGAGTCAATCTATCGATATTGTTCTGAGTATGGGTAAGTTGCACTTACTATATCCACATAGGGATTCCAGCAATAATACTTACTAAACACATACAATCATGATCGATCCAACAATAAACCAGATCTAAAATAAATTTTAAAAGATTTTTTATTGGTTAAATGAGATTTAAAATAAATTTTAAAAGATTTTTTATTGGACCTTTTTACTAACATATGCAATCTTTTTATCAATATATTAGACCTTTTTATTTTGTAAATACTAATGACAAACATTTTTTCACTGTTAGACCTAAAACATAGGCTTTAAGAGAGTTGCTATGGGTTCCTATAATTCCTCAAAATTTCAAGATTATCCCTCTTCGAAAAACATGATAAAATCATGTTTTTACTACATAAAAGAGGGTGCAAATTTTTTGGACAACGAAATCGTGCAACAAATTTACATCCCCTTTTATATAGTGGAAGCATGATACCATAATGCTTTTCGGGGAGGAAAAAAATGCATAACAAAATTATGATTTTATTGTGCAAGAGGGGATTAAAATATGACAATACTACGAAAGTATAATTTCATTGTACAACAGAATCACACTTCCGTTTAGTTTTTTTTTTTTTCAGAGAAAAAATGTATAACAGAAGTGTTAAAATTTTGACAATGGAGTCATGATTTTGTTGTGCGACATGTTGATGCACAATGGAATCATGATTCCATTCTACGATGAGTTGTTGTCGCGGAATTGTGTTTTCGTTATTACATCAACAACATCAAAAATAATAAAATCATGATTAAGTTGTGCCAAATTTAACAATAGTATTATGATTTTATTTGACCATGAAAACGAAAAAAATAATACCTAACAATGTGAGTACAAGGTGGTGTGGGAAGGGAGAGGGTGTTTTGATAATTACTCTTAATTGGTAGGAGTCAAAAACAATTTTGTTTGGGTCAATAGTAATATCCAAGCTTTAATTATTTACTGTTAGATAAGTCATGTATACAAAATGTGTATGTAATTTATTATACCCAAAAGCTACTCTTTGAAATATATTAAAATTTTCATGTATTCACATATGTTTTACTAAAGCATGTACTTGAATGGAAAAAACCATTAAATAAATTCATAAGGACAGAGATAAAATTTTCATAAGAAAATCGTAATGTAAATACCTTTTTGCAGATACCTTTACAATTAGTTTATAGAGAAAAATATCAAAAAATTATTTATTACCCGGGCAACGCTGGGTCGATTAACTAGTTGTATCCAAGAAAGGGTGTATAGGATTTGATGAAGAATGGCAACAAATCGGTGGAATATTTTTTGATAAAATTCACGGTAAGTGAACATTGTTTGTTACGTGCTTCATTGCCAAATTCCTTTCTCTGTAACCACTTAAAGTGCACTCAATCCTAATTCCATATTTTCGGGGGTTCTTTCCATCAACGGCCTAGCCCTAAAATTGATCTTGGAATGAGGAACTCTAGTGCAACATATTTCTTTGAAGTTGTTAATTATCCCTTTGTGATATGAGTTATCTTTTGACTTACACAGGTGTACTTAGCATGTTCGTAAGTAAACTACACTTAACTGACATAAGAGAATGATTTTCATTAGAAAACCAAACTACAAATGCACCATACTATCTCTCCTCTCATAACAAAGCATGTCGATGGCAACACCGATGAGGTGCTGACAAAGACAATGTATCTTAGTTTAGCCATTTTGTTTTGTTTTTTTATCCTATTTTAGACTTCGAACGTCCATTATCAACTTCTATTTTTACAAGTGAAAACATAAGTAATGCAATTATGATCTCTCACGACCTAAACTAAAATAGTTACGATCACTCAAAAATTGTCATATAAACTGTCCTTTGCTTTAGTGATAATTAAACTTTAGTTAAGTTTATGTTTTTGTTCTTTTTTTAACTGTTATTTTTTTCTTATCAATAGTTATGGTTAGAAGAATAGCTACGAGCAACAAAATTATCGGGTCTTATAAATTGATAGAATTTCTCTATGTCCACACCCCTATATTTTAAGTACACCCCCTTTCCTTTTTTTTTAAAAGTTAAATTACTTAAATAACTTTTTGCGGCGGATGATGGTAGCACCGCCATGCGCCGTATCAATACGACAGAAGAAGGCGTGATAATTTATGGCCGACAAATATATATATATAAATTTGTTGGGCACATAAATATACATACATGATATATAACCTTCATCTGTTCATGATAGATTTCAGATATATAAAATTAAGAATAAATGAAAGTCTATACAATTAATATATAACTTATTATTTGATGTTTTTCTTTTAATATTTATTACTATACAACAAAATTTTATATTAATCTTACTGAGTAACCTGAACTCAAATTTTTGCCAAATAGTTGCTGATCATTTTTATTGAATATTTTTCTCATTGTTTTATAAATCACACTAGATCGACTTATTCAATCCGGAACCAATCTAGTGATTCGTTCGTTATTTTCCAAAAATCTGGCTCATCTCAGAATCAGTGAGAATCAGTGCAAATTAAAAATCAGTTTAAACCAGTATTAAAAAAAATTCAATTTTTCGTTTTTCTTTATAAATTTAGTTTAAAATATCTTAAAGATAAATAAAAATACAGATTACAGAATGGCATACATTATTTTAGAAATTATTATTAACTTTTATCTTATAAAAACATATAATTTTTGTTACGAGAATCCAAAGTTGGCACTTGTGCCAACACTGTCTGGGAAGTTAATTGTATTCGAAATATTGTTTTTTGTCTGCAATAATGCCATTCCTTGTTGCCACTCATTGAGGCCAGGATCAGGCAGGTACTCTCGTCAAAGAAAATGGCACCACCGTTGCTTAACAATGACAGTTTCAAGGAACCTGAATTAATTAATTATTCACATCTGAATGTGATTGTGCCAGAACGAATTAAAAGTTCATAATACCAGCACGCCTTTTAGATTATGTAGTTACTACTATATGTGTGTCACATTGCCACGAATTCTAATAATCTCGTTTTAAGCAGACGAATTATATTAAAAGAGATACGTATTACTAGTTAATTGTCTTAACCATCTAAAGGAGTGAGACAGGAGTGTAAAGTTCTATTATTTTTATTTTTGGAAGAATGATTTATTTTAAAGGAGAATTCATCCTCAATTCACATTGTGTATAAAATTCTTTTGAGTAAGTGATATCATACACCTCAAACAAAATTAATCTATAATATAGTGAATTGAGAAAAACATGTAATCTCTTGCTTAGAAAAAAAAAGAAGCTAATTGGCTTAGAAAAAAAGCTAATTCTGCCGAAGTGCCAATTACAAATTCAATTTGTGGTCTATGATTAATTTATCCAATCAACAATCTCTAACAATCCCAGTGACTGATCCAAAATGACAGCTAGCTAACTCTAATTAATTAACTAACGATCTCATTAATATTATTGTCCCTATGATGACTATCCCCTTCATGTCAGTGTTTGCAACAATGAATAACTGTAGTGTATAGTTCTTGTACTCATTGATTGGCGATTCGGGATTGGGAGGCAAATCCCTAATTACTTGACTTCTTAAAATTGTACTTCAGTTTAGTTGACATCATGAAATACTGTCAGTAGTTATAATATTATTTAATTAGCAATAAGTTGTGGTTTACACTTTACACTTTACAGTACAGAACTACCGTAGGTTAACTAACAAACATTCTATTATGGCAGCGATAAAAGTTAGGAGTGCACTTTGTTGAATGTAGACACCAGAAAATTACCAAGTGGCACCATTTGTGTGGCCCAGGTGGCATCCAATTATTAACGTTACCTTGAGTCATGTTGGGGGCGATTCATGATTCATGAATGAAAGAAATGAAGGAGTTGCCCTAAATTGATCTAGGCATTTAATTCCATGAAAGGCATTTCCACGGCTGACATTGAGATTGAGAAGAGCTTCATGTGAACTGTACGTGGAACGTGTCTGGTGGAGGGTCCACCCCCCCATCATTGCGTAAACAAAATAGACTTCAAGTTCAAGCCATGATAATAATAGGGGCTAGGGTTACACTTCCTTATAAATTTCAAATGAATTTGTACAAATGTGCGGCTTTGGAATTTTTTGCTATATATATATATGGATGAATATTGTGTGAATTTTAAAATTTTGGGATATAATATGAATATCATATATACGGGGTATGGATGTATGGTGTTTTACTAGGAAGATTGAAGTGGCTTAGCTTGGAACACTAATAGTAATAATTTGAATCCCGATTTTGACACATAAGGTTTAAATATTAGTTAAATATTCTTATTTTCTCTCTATTTATTTCATCACATGAAATCATATCATTTATTATATTTATATTTTTTTTCTTTTTCTTTTTCAAGGTGTCAATTAGTATTAGGTGTCAAAAAATCTTTATCTGAAATTTATGAATGTAAAAAAAAATCAGGACTTATTTATACATATATCCAAAATAATTTAGCAATACATTTAGTATTCAGATTCACGAGAATGTGAAGGGTCTCATTCTTTCAAAGTACAGAGAAGAGGAGAGTTCGACTATTAACTAGGCACTAAATTATTGCATTGGTCAATTTTCATTTAAATCAACTTGTGGTATACTAGCTCTTTTGAGTAAATTCCAGCTGATTCCAGATACGTACCAAAGGTTTTAGCCGCACAAAAAGAAAACCTGGCCTAGAAAAACACAGAGACACACACAGAGATTCGAGAAAAACGTATAACAAGGTATACTAAATACTCTTAATTAATTATTAGTGTTACTAAACTGGTCAGTTCAGGACCTATCCTTGTATTTGAAAACAGGTCAAGACACCATATTAACACGGAAATTACGATAATAGGTTTCTTCCAAGGGAGGGTCCAAATACCCACTATAATGACTATATCAATCAAATGAGGCGAAAGTGATGGAACTTTGATAGGAAACCATCGTTCCAATTTGATTCACTACCACATACACACAAATGATTTTAAATTTAAATAAATAAATTGGTATTGTAATGTGCCTCTTAGAAAAATTAGGACCTTAGACTCCATTCTCTTTTCTCTTTTGGGTTTCTTTAGACTTTAGTGTCATATCAATCATAGTTTGAGGCACTTGGAAACGTCAAGAATCAATATTTTCTTGTATGAACTAGAGCACATGCATGCACTAAAAGATAAAAGCAACCACCTAGCTCAAATGATCACAACCACCAAAAATATATAATTCTGACGTCTGGTTTTTGTTCTTTTTTGTGTGCCTCCCCCACTCCCGAAGGGCAGCCAAAATCGAACCCTCCGCATAACACATTATAACCTAAATAGAATATAATATATAAATAAGAGAGGGATGAAAAGAAAAGAAAAGAAATATAATATATAAATAAGATAACATTTTAGAAAATCCTTATATTATTATTGTAATTTATTCCATTAAGAGTTAAATGTATTTTTAAAAATTGAATCGAAAGGGTCACATGTTTTTTTCAATGCATAGAGAGTAAAAGTCAGACATAACCATTTTGGTTTCTCTGCAAATGATGGACAAAGATAAAATTAAATAAATATAAAAAAATATAATAAGAATTTGTTATAAAATAATATAAAATAAAAGAAAATAGAATTCACATATAATATTAATTAGGCTAAACTACTCAGTAGTCCCTTAACTTTATTTTAAGTTACAATTTAATTGTTTCTTTATTTATTAAAAATAGTAAAATATCCCTTAAGTAATACTCATCATTTTCAATTTTAGGATATGATTTTTAAACATTTTTATTTATTTATTCAATCCTTGAATTTTGTTCCTTTAATTAAAGAAACATAAATAAGATGAACACTACTTAAAAAAATATGTCACACCGTACCAACAACCGAAAACAAAAATATCTCCCAAAATGAAGCAAAAATTTGCTCCTAAAGTCTTACTTTTCACACAGGTGTCTACAGCGGATCCGATCGGTCTCGTGAAGAAGTGTTTTCCGATCTTCCACTAAGCAGAAAGGTATGTCACGATAACTAAAATTACAATTTTTTACCATGTTTATATTTATTTTTGTCTAAACATTTAATTTTATATAGGTAAATTTAATAAGATAAATTTTACAATTTTAATAAATAAAAGAAATATTTAAAATTGTGTTTTAAAATAAAAAATACCAGTTAAATGACTATTTTGCAACTTTTAATAAATAAAAAACTGAAATACAACCTAACATCAAGTTAAAGAAGCATGTTAAGTAATTTAGCTAATTAATTACGCCAAACCGGTAGACACTTAGAGTATCTCCAAAAGAGGATTTTTTTGAAGGATTTTTTAAGTAAAGAAATTATATTTTTTTATTTGAGCAAATTAATGTGTATGGTTGACATAATTTCTTAAAAATAAAATTTGTATATTGGTAAGAAACTGTTTTTTAGCAAAAAAAATAATATTTATCTGTTGTTACGTATCAACGTCATAATTAAATCATAATTAAGTGAAAATAAAAAATATAAAAGTGTGAGTTTCTTAGAGTTTTTTTATTATTTTAACAAAATTTGATATGAAATTTTTAATAACATCACATTATGGAGATAAAAAAATAATATTGAGAAAACAAAAAATAACTTAAAAAATTCACTTAAATTTTTTTATTTAAAATGCTTTATAGTTATCTGATGACAAGGCTACGCATTTAGGTTAATCACGAGGAGAACTTTGAATTCCACCGTCATGTGTGACAGTCAAAAACTATATGATCGATCGGGATAGAGTTGAGTACAAGTAACTTTCTTTGGAGTTGGACTAATTTGCTTGCAAACTATATCACACGGAAAGAAATAAATATCACTAAGCATCTTGATATCATCTTCTTTTCTTGTAGCAAGCTATTTAGAGAGAAACGACACAATTTTTTTATCACAAATAATTTCGAATCTATTGATTATATAAAAAATTGTGCCTGCATTTTTAACAAAACAGTATCCTATTATTTGATAATTCAATATCAAGAAGAATAGTTCTAAAACTAGTATTAATTTCTTGCAGAATCTTCCAATTAATATTTTTATTTACTAGATAAAAAATGTTGAATACTTTTAAATTTTTTTCAAGACAATGTATGAACTTATTTTTATTTAATTATATTTTTTAATATATAAAATGTTATAAAAATTCTTAGAGAATTTATGACATCATTACTCTATCAGCAAATAATCCAAATTCTATCAATGCACTCTAACTTGAAGCAATGCAACAGTACAAGGTGATCACCTCATTGTGACACGTGTTTCCCTTTTCATCTCCAACTCATGAAAGATCGGTGACCTAATAGTGGCAATAATGGGTGTGAATCAGCAATGTTATTTGGCGGCGGATATTGCACATCAAAATATTGAGGAACCAACACAAGCAATAAAATGAGTGAGACTTCTTGAATGAGAAAGGAGCTAGAGAGCAAATAATAGAGAAGGGTCACGTGAGGTGGGAAAGAGTGAGGGAAGGTTTGGCATTGAAAAAGATAAATGAGAATTGAAGGCATATTCAGCACGTAACACGTAAATAAGTGAAGGGTTGGCCCAAGTATTAATTAAAGAACTACATCACACCAACTAGGGATACAATAATGTGTTGAGTTGGCAACTCAAAATTACATTCATGACTTTGGTGTATCTCAGAACCAACGTCTTGGATATTAATCATCAATATATCACTGATTAAATTCATAGTTGCATAATATGCTTGACTACCACCCATGCATGCCCTATATATAAGGGGTCATCCATTCTCCCTTTTCTTCCGTGGCAGAGAGTGAACACAAAACTAGAGATACCTTCCCTTCATCCGAAACCATGGCTCACGCCAATCCTATGATTTTTGTTGTTGGAATTCTAGGTATCTACACAAGAAAGCTAAATCACATTATCTTCTTTAGTTTCCATCCTTCCCATTACTGTTTTTCTATCGAAAAATCAATAAATTGGTGATCAAATTTAGTGACTGAAAAATCATTTTCTCTCACTAATTTTAGACTCACTAAATTTTAGCAAAGGCTTTTTTTTTTTTTAAAATAATTACACAAAAATTGTTCCATTCATTTTTCTGGTATTGATATGTCTTACCTTCTCAAGAGATGCTGATATAATTTTCTTCATTTCTTTGTGAATTTTGTTTGTAGGTAACCTTGTCTCCTTCTGTTGCTTTCTAGCACCAGTGTAAGTAACACTTGTTCATTTATATGCTTTTATGTTGCATAACTATGATTAATGAAGAACTATTACTAGTTCAAATAAAAATTGAATGACTTGCATGTGTGTTTTGCAGACCAACATTTTATCGAGTTTGTAAGAAGAAAACCACGGAAGGTTTCCAATCACTTCCTTACGTGGCTGCACTCTTCACTTCAATGCTTTGGATTTTTTATGCCTACATAAAGACGGGCGAAATACTTATTATCACCATCAACGCATTCGGTTGTTTCATAGAGACAGTTTACCTTGTCATTTATATCACTTATTGCCCCAAGAAAGCTAGGGTGCGTATATATAATTAAGATAATTAAATTTATCTTGATGCTGGATTATATTTATATAGCTCAATGACACTCATTATGTCTCTTAATTTTATTAATTTTTCATTAAGATAACTAATTTGAGACTATGATGGACTGGCAGTTCTTTACCTTCAAGATGATTTTCTTGTTCAACGTTGGGGTGATTTTCTTGGTGGTTCTTCTTACCCATGTTCTAGCAAAAGAACGAACAGCCCGTATCGAGCTTCTTGGATGGATTTGTGTTGTCCTTTCGACTAGTGTGTTTGCAGCACCTTTAAGCATTATTGTGAGTATATTTTTTTTAATCTGTAAATATTAATTTTATTATTAAAAAAAAAATAAACTGACAATTTTTTTTCTCTTTTCTTTTTCTTTAATCATTTAACTCATTTTATATCTTTCATTATTGGAAGTATATATACAATGAGTTTGACAAAACATTTTAATTGAGCATTTAAGCTCTCATTAAATAACCTCTTATAAAAGCAGAGTAGAGTTTATTCATAAGTTTGATAGCTGTGAAATTTATTGGCTAAAAGGAACAATTTGTTTTGATAAGTTCCTTTATAAAATTTATTGAAATAAACTAAAAAGAGTTTCTATAAACTCAAATAAACTTTTTTGAATGCATGCACTCATTTTATAGATTAATTATTATTTGTTATGATTTGCTGAATTCCTCTTTTCATTTATGGCTGATAAATACTCATAGAAAAGAATAATTATATTAATGTATTCATTTGTTCTTCCAATCATTTTCACATAATTTATCACATATGTTATTCTTTCTCTTTCGTTTTCCACCCCAAAATAGGAGGAATGATTATCCCTTTGATTTTTTTTGTCAAATCCCTCTTTTCTTTTTAACAAAAAAATAAATAAACAGCTTGTTTTATACTTGATTTCATAATAATATTTTTCATAATAAATAGCATTGGTGTACTTACTAACCGATCACCAACCATGCATGCATGGTTGATCTTGTTGAATTTCAGAAAGTTGTTATTCGTACCAAAAGTGTAGAGTTCATGCCTATTACTCTGTCACTCCTTCTCACAGTAAGTGCAATGATGTGGATGGCATATGGTATTCTCCTTAGGGACATCTATGTTACAGTAAGTACTCCAACATAAAATGACAAGTCGTTTTGGTTTCAGGGATATGCTATATATATTAATCTTTATTCATGAATAATATAATATATACTAGTATGTAATAATTTTTTTTTTTTTATCTGGACAGCTTCCGAACTTTGTGGGTATCACATTTGGAACGATTCAGATCGTGCTCTACTTAATATATAGAAAGAGCATGCCCGTTAAGGATCAAAAGCTGCCAGAACACAAAAACGATGTTGTCAATGATGAAAACGCCAACACAGCTGTGAGTGGTGAGAATCAAGGACCAAACACTACAGGATTCGTTGATATTGAGATTGGAGAGAAGAAGCAAGTTCAGGAACAAGCAGAGAATAAACAGGACCAGCAAGTTGACCAAACAGAACACAACAAAACAAGGGAAGGTTAAGAAGTTTAATGAAGGAATACATGTGTACGTGTTAAGCCTCTCTCTCTCTCTCTCTCTCTGCCACCATGTGTTGTTCAAATTCGTGTGAAATCTTAAGAGGGTTAATGGGGGCAGAGGCGTTATACAATATAGATCAATCGATATCTCTGTCTATATCTATTAATTTGCCTAGTTGTTAGTTTCTATTTTATGTAATCTCTGTTTTGTCTTCTTTGTTAAAGTAATCAAATAATAAAATAGAAATTGTCCCCAAATCTTATTCGAAGGAGCTATTGCATGAACCGATTGAATCTGCATGAAATAGTTAGTATCTTCCTATTCGTGAATAAAAAGTCTGTTATGTTAAAAGGGACTTCACTTCATGTCATAAATCATGATAACGATGCATAAATGAATCGAATAAAAAATTGATTGGGGTGACATTGATTTATAACTTAAATTGCATTTTCCTATATTTTATTGTTCATTTTAAGAATAGGGTCCAAAAAGTCCAAAGTGAAAAACTTAAGAAAAAGAGAATAAGGGATGGAAGAACAGGAATTGATACTGACCCCTCTGATCATTGCGCAAATACCAAAATAATTTTTACCTACTTTCTTCCAAAATTGGCATTCACTTTTTCTCACCTACCATTTTTTAATAAAGTAGAACCATGATTCCATTATGTTATAAAAATTATGATAGAAAGAAATTGTGATTTCATTTTATTACATAAATTATAATACAATAGAATTGTAATATTGTTGGGTTGCAAATTATGTAATTAATATTTAAATTATTTCTATTTGTCAAACAATAAAAAAAATACAAGGGAATTATGATTACATCGTATATTTTTATCATAAATCCAATTACACAATGAAAATACACTTTCACTGTACTAATGCGGTGCGAATAAAATGTATTGTAGAATCATTTTGTTGTATTGCACCTAATTAGTGCAAGAGTGTATTTCCGTTGTATATTATGGGAAATAATGTTTTTGAGACCAATAAAAAATGTGTTGCCAAATAGCAATCCCCTAAAAGAAGAAGAAATAACTATTCGGCCTAAATGGTCCAATATGTAAACAAATAAGGATTTTTCTTCATGCACTAGTTAAATTTCTTCATACATCCAGAAAATAGAGTGAAAAATCGAAAATGTCCTTCATTAAGATTCATATGGTTCATACGAACTAATGAATTTGTCAATCCGTATGGGATTATAGATGAATCCGTAAGCCCATACAGATTTGTTAATCCGTAACCCCATACAGATTGACAAATCTGTAAGAATTTTATGGATTGCGAATACATAAGAACTTTACGGAGTACAGATCGCCTCATCGACCTTGTCAGTGCCATCGATGGAGAGATCGAGGTGAGGATTGTGGTCAAGGATGGAGAGGGGGATGTCGAGGTCAAGGACGAAGTGGGAAGTGGAGGTAGAGCCAGTGCCGAGACCAAGGACCATGTCGCTCTTCATGACTCCACGACCTTGTCAACGGCGAGTCTCTTGAGGGTGATGGCGCGGACATAAGGCACATGGCGGCGTTGTGGTGTGCAGATGAGAGAGATAGAGATGGGGAAAGGAGAGCAGACATTGCGAAGGGAGGCGAGGGGAGTAGGAAAGCAGGCGTCATAGAGAGAGGCAAAGGGAGGGAGAGGAGGGCAAAGACGGTGTGGAGGGAGGTGGTCTGGGTGTGGCTGCGGTGACGGACGACAGATATGGATTGGCCAAATTGTATGGGCCAATCCGTACGAACCTTGTAGGAGGACAATTTTTGATTTTTGTTTTATTGCTGGGTGCATGGAAAAATTGGCTGGTACAAGAAGGAAAATCCAACAAATAACTAGGAAAAGAAAATTGGATTACAATTAACCGATGGGAAGTAGTAGATATGGATAAGTGCAAGTAATCAATCTTCATGAGAAATGTGTATATATCTTGTAGATCGAGTACAAGGTACTGGTGGTCCTGAAACTGAAACTATTCCTTCTACGTTATAGTCAGGCGTGTCGGTCTTTCCATTCCCCTGCCAATTAAGGAACTGCACTGCTTCCTCCACCACAAGATGATGTTTCATCTCACGAGTTGTGTGTATCACCCCCCTAAAAAGTCTCTCGTATATCCAGCATTATCGTGCAGTAGGATTTAATTGGTGGATATGTGAGTAGATGATAGGAATCATAGGATGAAAAAACTTTATGCTGTACCAGCTTATATTTTTAGGATTTTGGTGTGAGTGTGACCCTAGCTAGTATATATACTAATACTTCTAATTAACTTTTTTACACGACGTATTCTATTATCAATCTTGTATTGGTACAGGTATAATATCATTAACAAATACATGCAACATGTGTGTTGTTTGTCATGCTTATAATTAATAAATACATCTAATACATGCTAACAGGTTATGTTTATAACAAAGTATCAACGTGACTTAGCTGAAACCCATATCAATTTAGCTTAATGGTAATTTTGTCCAATTAAGGTTCAGTGGTTCACAAGTTAAAATGTTTTTTGTAACCCTTAAACTATGCCCAGATCAATATACTTTTTCTTGGTTTTTAATTAAGTTTGTCACACAAAATCTTAGTAACTCCTTTCTTACCGACTTTCCGCCTTGAGGCTTTAACGACTTAACGTATACTTGATGCACACTTGAGACTTCTCGCACAACATTCTGTGCATCTGTAATTTTTGTAGATTGAGTTTATGTATAAATAAAGAAGTTTGATTACATATATATATGTGTGTAATATTATCCCATATTATCTCATATTATAAATTGGAATACATAATTTAGAGAGTGGAGTTTTTACTTTATTTCCTCTTTCAATTCCACAATCTCAATAATCACTTGTTTTTCTTTTCTGAGTTTACATTTCACATACTAACTCTACAACTATAGCTAAAAATTTCCACTATCAAACCATTTCAAACTACTTTCATTTTATCTTCTATATATTGTTGATATTCTTAATTGTTTATTTCTTTTTATTTATCATTTTTATCTTTATTTTTAAATACAAATTTTAATAATTTTTTATAGAAAACTATGAATAATAAAAAATAATTTTATGTCATAATTTAATTTTTTATTATAAATATAAATATAATTTATATATTCAAATATATATATATATATATATTAATTATTAACTTCAATTATAATATAATTTTTATATTAAAAAATATTTATTTATTATGAATTATAATTTTATGAAAGTAAACATTTATATATTATGTGTAATATGCACAAGTTAAAATCAAATAAAAAACACACACTGATATATCATTTGTAATGTTTATTTAAATAAAAATAAGCATTATATATCAAGTGTAATATATAAGATAAAGTTAAATAAATCGCACATAACCTTAAGTGAGATTTTTTTTTTTTTACTTATAGATATCTATTTTCGAAGATAATATTGTTAGACACTCTATCAAACGACACTAAATTTGTGAGAATCTCTTTCAACAAAGATTTGTATTTTGATTCGTTATGTTGTGAGGGATTAATCTTTTCTATTGGATCCAATTCGTTGTTGTGATAATTTCCTTATTGTAAGAATAAAAAGTATAAAAGTAGGTCATATAATTAATTATATGGATGATTAGAACTAAAAGTTAGTTAATTATTAATCACATGGCTACTTAATCATATGTCTTTTTCTTTTTTTCTACTCTTGATCATTTAAATAAGAACGAATGATCTATTTTTATAATTCTAACTCACAATAAAAGGTACTTTCATGATCATCCATGTGTTATATGATGTAGATTTATATAATATCGGACAATAAAAAATTGTTCTCATAAGAATAGCCTCAAAGGCATATGATAATGAATTTTTTAAATGAAAATGAGAATGATCAATTTTAAACTTTAAATTATAATAAACGGTTGAGATTATAATTATTTATTCTTTTAGATGATATATTAATTTAAAGATAATTAATTTTCAAATAAATAAAGACATGCTTCTTAAATTAGAGAATAAATTATGCATTGACAATATAAAATAATTTTATATTATTTATTTAATCACAAATTATCATGTATATTAAGTTTATTGAATTTTATATTGATTCTCACAATATAAATAATGATTTTTTATTTGTTGATAATTAAAAAATATATATTCATAATACATAATCATTAAGTTATACTAAGTTATAAATGAAATTAATAATATAAAAATGTGAAAACAAAAGTGTGTGCAGCTTTGATTAAATCAATAAAATAGTAATACCTGTGAGTCGAATATAATTAGTGAGATCGGTTCATTTGATTAACCTTTCGCTAATTATATATATAATTTTATTATAAAATCTTATTAAAATTAATTATTAGCCTTGACCAAATGAAAAAAAAAAACTCTTTCTTTTCAATTCGAAACTTATGATAAAAAAAATAACCTAAAGTTTCACGTACATTATGATAAGGAACACTTTTGGAAATTGGAATCATTTCTATATTGTTGCAATAATAATTCACATTTTCTTACATCATCGATGATAAAAAAAATTAAAGTTAAACATGATCTTGTCTTCCACTTTTTTAGCTCTTTTAGCTATTGCTTTGATAATTTTGTAATAAAAATGTGTTATACCTCAGGAGATTACATTCAATTAATTCTCGTGTAGGCACCACCGGATACTGTTTTTTCACGTGGTTTATATCCAAAGTAGTGGGAATATACAGGGTGCTCTTTCTTCACTTTGCAATGGCGATATACGAAACAGAAAAAGTTAATCTTTTCTTTCTATTAAAATATTTTGTAGCCATGCAGTCGCAGATAATATCATATCCTTTCTTCATTATTGGTTCAATTAAAAACCAATTACCTGACGTCATGAAAATTATTTTTGAAAATGAAAACCCTCATGAGAGTTCCTTCGTACTGAACACACACACACGGAAAAAAATCATCATTATCCTTTCCTTTTGGGGTGGAGGGGTCCAACCTACGTCACCTCCCTTCAGCCATTGCAAATTTTATTCACACTTCCATTTCCAATTAGGAATAGATCTCTAACACTAACTTAAAGTCTCGCTGAATTATTGAAAAGTTTTCTTATAATTTTAATTAATTTATGCGTGGCACCTGTCCTTATCTTATATTTTTTGTTGGGTAACAATATATTTAATTACCCAAGGCCAAGACAACTAAGAAAAAAACAAAACCCCAAATACAATTTTTTATTTTGGAATTATTATATATATCTCTACACTATATAAGTTTCTTTAAATGGTTACGAGTTAATCCAATTACATAACTTGGTAATCCTAGCTTTTTGCGAAAGGTGGAGGAGAATATATAAAAATAGGTGATATATATGGATAAGGGATTGGAGCTTTTGCCAACAATATAATATTAGTTTTTAATTCATTATGGAAATACGAATACCTATTTGCGGATTCACGCGAGTATTGCCTATTGTGGCTACAATGTCACAAACTCCATTAAATTTTACAGTGACACACACTCACTATATACCCAGCCATTAATTAATTGAGAAGTAGTAGAGTGCATTGCGGCTGATACCTAGCTAGGTCAAGAAGCAAAGGCGTTTCTTGTTTAAGTAAGACAGCATATTCTCCATAACGAAGCTAGGTTTATTTATCCACCGTTAAAATCCCTCCTTTATGCCAAAGGAGTTAAGATCCGAACATCAAATGCGATTACACATCAAAAAGTAGATATCCTAGCTTATAGCTAGTTAGCTAGTGCGATCGATTCAGGATTTTACTAATGGGAAGGGTATCTCTCAAACTTCTCCGGAATCCTGCAGAAACAATGGAAGGGGACATGCAAGTGGGTTCACTCTACATATAGTGTGCACTTACCTCGTGCATTACAGTGCACCATGACAAATTCGGTTGTCTAATTAGAATTTAATTTGGTCTCAACTGCACCATGACAACATGGTTTTAAGATAAAATGGAAAATGTAGAATTTTTCTTTTGGGTTATTAATTAAAATGTGTATAAGGGAACTCTAATCCATGTACAAAAGTTCAGCAAAATGATCGAAACTGTTACCCAACTTCCCCTCCCCTATGGGAGAGCATGGATCGGTTACGATTGGATACGATATAAATAATTCAAACCCAAAACAAACTGAATAGGTATTAATCTAGATCAATTTCATTCATTTTGACTGTCAATTAAGTCGGGTGACGGGTTGATCGGACTATAAATGTGTCAAGTGGGTATGTATGGGATGGTAGAAAATAGGAATATAAATCCAATTCTCTCTTGACATGTTACTCAAAAAATCCAATTTGTACCGATTCTTTCCCCCAACAACAGGAAAGAATTGTCGCATATGAAATTGAACATAATTTTGTAAAAGAATAGTCCGCTTGTTTCTCAAGAAGAGATGAAAAACATTCAATATCGAATAATTGACTCAATTTCTTGTTATTTGAAGAGGAGTCTCGCGGTAGTTGGTGGTAACACAATGTTATAGTTGTTACTTTACACTTGAATGATGACACCCATATAAAGATTCAATTTGAGGCTCCCATTCTCACTGTCACCATTATCAAAAACATCGAGATGGACAGTGAAGTCAATAACTATGTCAACAACACCAATGGGGAGAGTAATTATGCCATGGATTCCTCTTTTATGCTTTGATTGTAAAGTTGAGTTTTGATTTATTCATGTCATGTTTAATTATACTCAGAGAAGGAAGAGAGAGAGAGAAAGGGGAGGGAAGGTAAATTTGTTAAGGACTTTGATGATGATCGAAGGTGACGAGAAATTGTTCTAGTGAAAGGAAGAGTTTGTAGCTATTTGAATATATATGCCAGAGGAAGATGAATAGTTTTCAAAAAGGAAGAAAGATAAGGTTGAGTGTTAGAATTACTGAGAAAATGCATTTAGAAGTTATGTTGAAATTGCTGAGGGGATTCATTTTGAAATTGTTGAGTCAATATTTAGTAATAGTGGCCTATAGTGAGGTGATTGAATTAACAACTAACTAGACCATTTATGCTCTCTGTTATTTCAGTGGATAGTCGAAGGATAAAATATATTTTCATAATTTAATTACTAAGTCTTTTTCTTGTGAGTCCAACATCTAGGCTTACTTTTCTCTATTATTTAGCTTTGCTTATGATTATGGTGCTTCTCACACCTTGGTTACTGTGAACTTTTCTGTTATGATATTAAGCTTCATGTTGCTCCCACTATTATATAAAAAGAGTTTTTTAGGACACTGAAACAACGATAATTCCATGAAAATAGTCTTTTTTTAAAAATTATTTGTAACAATTTTTAAATAAATGAATGCGTTAATGATGATTTTAGGTAATTTTCCCAAATTTCTTGGTAATGATGATTTAATTCTATGAACTTTTTTGGTAATTTTCCCAAATTTTACCTTGGCCTTGAACGAGGATATACCTATATTTGGTGTTTGTTGTTAGTTTTATTGTACTCTTATTCAAAAACACCGAAGTTTGATATATAACCGAAGCCTGGGGAAATTGATGTTACATTAATGGAGTTTTGAAGTGTATTATGTGACTCTGCTTCTGCATCCCTAATGCAGGACAAATTATAATTTGATTTTATATTTTACATGAGATACGCCAGTTAAGCAATTTATTGGAATTTTTTTATTGGTTGTTGGCTTGGACTTGATTATCATATGACCCAAATTTGGGTCCAGGCACACAGGCAGCTTACCTATTCATGGAGAAGCATCAGCAAAATCAGACCTGTACAGGAAAAGGTTACTGTTGTTGTTCCAAACGCTTTCTCATGACCAACATTTTTTCAACGCCTGCTTTTGAATCTGAATTTTCACATTTTGGGAGCTGAGGTATTATGGGTGCTCTAGTTCGCTACTAACTTCAATTAAATTAAATTATTGTTTCCTTCCTTTTGAGATGCTTAAATCCAAGTGATTCAAGGACTTTGGTACAAAGTGCTTAAAATATATTTGTCCTATCTTCATTATGTTTTTTACTGATTTTGTATGCTATAACTCATAATAGCTCAATTTTTTTATAAGCATGGATGTATTGTCATATGTTTCTTTGACAAGCAATACATGATAACTACACGACTCTTTTCAATTAACACTATAGTTGTGGCTGAAGGGGAGATGCTTGTGGAGGGTATTTTTTAGGTTCTTTTTAGCACACCCACCTCAATATCTGCTTCATGTGATATTTTGTAAAACGAATCAGTTATTTGATTTGTGTGTTCTTGTATTCTAGAAGTAAATTTTTTCAACTTGAAGTTCACTAAAGATATGATTGCATCTTTTATGACATCTAATTTCCTTCTTGTATGTTTTTATTAAGATAATCAGTTTATTCAAGATGGAGATTACTGAACATTTAGTAGCAGCTTTATTACTAATAAGTTTGGTTTTGTTTTACAAACTCCCTCTCTGATCCAACAATGAACATTGTGCATGCCCTTAAATAAACTTGAACTCAAATGCTAAAGCTGAATTGTATACTTTATCATTCTCTCTGCATGGACTTTTAAGGAACTTTTCTATGGAGGGGTTTGGAGGGAAAGCGAAGGGAGAGTGTATTTTCATTTTTTAAATTGAGAAAGTTATTTAATATTTATAAAAGATGAATGGGGATGATTGGTTTTCTTTTTAAAATTTGGTTTACTATTGCTAAATTGCAATGTATATACTCTGATTTACTCCTACTTAAGCGAATTGATTTTCGTTCCTATCACATTGTGGATAAGGCAACTGCCAAAGTGTACAGCTGAACTAGGACACCAAATAAAAAAAATGGCTGCCTTTGTAAGATATGATTGGGCATGGGCTTCTACGGTTCTAATTTTGGCCCTCAAAATTAATGAGACTTTCACAATTAAAGTTCTGGTTTTCAGCTCAAATCTACAGGGTAAAGTTCCCTTTCTAATTAATTAATTAGCTCATGAGTTATATTTTTCAATTTTCAATTTTTCACCAAGAAATTTTTTATTTATATGAAGTGAGATATCTTATATATGTTTCTTCTTTCAAGGAGTATTGGTTCGAGCTGCCTTAGTAACATGATTCCAAAACAGATAAGTTTCAAGCAAGGTAAGGAGAGGGAAATATTTATTAAGGTTAATTTTTTTAACCTGAGATTAAGAAATGAAAATATTACTGTAAACTATGAAATAAAAAAGTAGAATGTATCAAATTTCTTTCATAGATTAAAATCAACTTATGCTTTCTTTTTCAAAATTAAACGTGAAATTTTTATAAAATTTAAAGTGTATAAGTCCATTTTAACTTATGATTTCCATTTTACCATGTTCAGAGCTTAAATTCATTGGCTCATTTGGTTAATAAAACCTTTTTCACGTTGCTCATTTGGATAAGCTGCGATATCCATGTTCAGAAACTTGGCAGCAAGATATGCAGCTCCAACAGCAATATGATGGGGTTTAAATTGAAGCCATAGAGAACTCCGAAGCCTATAAAACAACTTTCAGCATCAATAGATCATACAAGACAGACACCACTACAGCCAGCATTGCTCAACACAATAGAGAGACGGAATGGCTTCTTAGTGATAGTGATCACATTGTTGATTTAATTCCTTCTTGGAAAACATTTCCGGATGGAAGTAAGCTTGAGGTATATTTGGATTAAGTACTCATTTGTGGCTTCAATTTTCTTCTCAATAAAGAGCTCTCTACTTCGATTTTAATTAACATAGCGGTTACAGTTGTGATGTTTGCAACAATGTGTATTCTGCAGGTAATGACTTTCAGGCCAAGGTTACATCTTTTAATCAATCTTCGAGCTCTACGCAAACTTGACAACATGCATCTTGTGAGTGTTGGATCTTAATGTTTCATGGTATGCTAATAGAAGAGTAGTTGGTAGAAAAACTGCTATGATACTTTCATGTAAAATTGCGTTTATCACAGGAAGTAAAGGTCTTATTGGCAGTATAGCTATTTGTTTTCAGAGTTTGTTGTTGTCAACATGATGTAATCTGTTCATTGTATAAATGATAAAAAATAATTATCACCAATGTAACTTTTATTATGACTTAAAGTAATAGTTTTTTCTTATAATTGTCAGGAGCATTTATTTTGTGAGCTCATGTTTTTGTGGCATAATAATAATGGTGATGTACAATCACAAATAAAGAGACATTAAAAAAACAAAAAAATGTTAAAAAATATATGTTTTATGAAAAAATTATCTTAAAAATTAATATTTTTAAGACAGTTTTTAAAAAATTATCTTCAAATCTTCAATTTTTTTTAAAATATATTCTAAGACGATTTCTATGAAAATTGATATAGAAACTGAGTTATTAAAACGATTTAAAAATTATTATAGAAAATTAATACTTTTCATGGTGTGGATTCAAAAATAGTTCAAAATCGTTATAAAAAGCGTAAAATAATCGTCTTAGAAAACTTTTTTTTTATAATAGTGTGCCAAACTCTTTTTTTTTAGTTCTAGCTCTCCATGTCTTCATGCTACAATCTCTAAAGCAAAACCACTCCCACAAACTTGTTTTCCTAAAACCAAAATGACACAATAGAGTAACAAGTCCTAAAAAGAAAAAATAGAAAATAAACAAGATTAAATCTATAAAAAAAATGCATATAAATAAGAGTAAAACAACAACATGCTAATTAAATGTGATGTGAATCGCAATACATCAATGGTCTACTTAGTTGATGGATAAGTTTATCTTTCATGGTTTACTTTCACGTTGATTGGTATATTGAATCCTAGCTATTAGATTGTTGTGTGAAAAAATAGAGTATATATATTGAATGATAAAGAATAATTTTGGTAAAAATCATATTTGTAAAAATGCAAAAGAGTTATTTTTTATCTTTTTCAACACTTTGTTTCTCTTTATATCTCATTTAACTCCTAAGAGTTAAAAAAACTATTCATGACATTTTTCACGTAAAAATCATTTACACCAATGTTTTACAAATAAAAATCCTTTTGTGGGAAAGCAGATCAAAAGAAAGAAAAAACGAATATGTATAAGGAAGGTGGCGTGGAGGACCAGAAGCAGGCCAATTATAGGATAGTGCTACATATAAGAATTCCAAACTTTTAAATAAAGTTATTAATTGATGAATAAATATAGTTGGGAATCGGATTATTCGTCTTTGATTTCTTATATTTCTCGTCCAAATATTTTAGTTTTGTTTATAAGTTCAAAATATGATGTTAATAAAAAATTAGATATCTGTATTAAGCAATACAATTATTAAGTTATTTATTAAGTAATCCATTTAAGATAATTAACGTGGTCGTTGAGCATTAATTGAAAGAAATTGGACGGAGCAAGCATATATATAAAACATTAGAATAATTCGAAGATGGAGAGGTTACATCATGCTCCTCAATTAAAACTTTTTGGTGGCTGGCTGCCCAATTATTAAAAAGAAAAAAAAGAAAAAAGAAAGCGAAACACGTTTATTATGAATATCCACATAAAGAGTAGTGCAAATTCATTTGCCTGTCGCTAACTATAGTTCGCAAGGTGGACCCGGAATCATAATGCAAATAATGCCAAAGATGGTGATATTGGGGGGTTACCACTTACCACGGTAACATTTTGTATGGTAAAGTTCTATCAAATAGAGGAGTCAGAAACTCACACACCCTGACTGACCCCTTAGGTAATTCAATTCAAGTATATGAAACCAGACCCAGGTTCCAAAGTATATATGAGTTGGAAGGCTTTAAGCCACTTGGTGGGTGACACATCAGAAAGAGCCATGGTGGGCCATGGGAATTTTGTGTATGTACCAGTAATAGTACTATCTTAAATTATTTAACCCGTGTGTGTACAAGAGATTTATACAAATGAGGTAAGAGAGGGTAATAGGGTAAGAAAGGTGTTTGGATATATAGTTAAAGCAAATGGTTTGGGAGGAACAACTGGAAAGTGTGTTAAAGCTAAATTGATGTATCGCATTCCCGTTTGCAAGTTGACCGAGCTCTGCATACTTTTTTGCCCCTATAAATACCCATGCACTATATGCATATCGATTCGTGGGATTTAGAGAGAGAGAGAGAGAGAGAACTTCAACTGAGGGTGAGAGTGACACAAATCTAGGCAGAGCACTACTCTAAAAGTTCTATTAGATTCTTCGAAACATGACCATGCATCGCGAGTCTTGGGCTTTTGTCTTCGGCGTTATGGGTATATACTAATACTAGCTACCTACAGTCATCTAGTTTTTTTTTTTTTAATTTCTTTAATTTTTGTTCAGTATAATCCATTTCCATCTCCAAATCACGCCACATTATTCATCCTCATCATCATCTTAATTAACCTCTTTCTTAATTCATCTAGTTTGGTATGATGTTCCTATCATTTTGTGCATCCTCGCCAATTAATCCTTAAAGTTCACGTCAAACTTCCACTTTTATTTTTTGTTTCTACAGCAATAGGTAGAACATGCATATTGCATGGCCTCTAATGCAGTTAGGAACATATATTGGATATAGCAATATACTTAATTTATTCATATGTACGCTTTTTAATAAATATAATTATACCATATATATAGTGTTAAATGAGAAAATCATGTTATAACATTTGATCACAAGCTGATGGATGTTTCTTTTTGTTGTCAATTTTTTTTTACAGGCAACATCATCTCCTTTGGAGTGTTCCTTTCTCCATTGTAAGTGAATTTTAATTATTATTTTTGGTTTCAGTATATATATATATATATATATATATATATATACTCTCTGTATTAATTAATCTTTAAGAAGGCTAATTTCGTGAATATATAAATATCTGTGTGTGTAGGCCAACCTTTTACCAAATCTACAAGAAGAAATCCACTGAAGGGTTCCAGTCACTTCCTTATGTTGTTGCACTGTTCAGTGCAATGCTTTGGATTTACTATGCTTTCGTCAAAAGGGAAGCTGCCCTCCTTCTCATTACCATTAACACATTTGGAATTGTTGTGGAGTCAATTTACCTTGCAATCTTCCTATTTTATGCCCCAAGGAAGCCTAGGGTATTTATCATATAACCCTCCTTTATAGTTTTCTTAATTTATTTGCTTGTTATTAACTTTTAAATTAAACTGAAATTAAATCTTTCGATGTATAGTAATATTTATTAATTTTTTGTCTTGGCTGGGATCACAGCTTACGACCATCAAGCTTCTTCTCTTACTGAATGTGTTTGGGTTCGGAGCCATGCTTCTATCAACTCTCTACCTGTCAAAGGGAGCAAAGCGTCTTGCTATCATAGGATGGATTTGCCTTGTTTTTAACATCAGTGTCTTTGCTGCGCCTCTCTTCATTATTGTAAGAATTTTACAAAACCTAATTAATCATTTTTTTAATAAAATTTGGAGTAGAAAATTCAACTTCATTCTTTTGTAGTAGTTTGGTTGAGACAATGATTAATTGAATTGTTATGATCAATACGTGCAGAGGCGAGTCATAAAGACGAGGAGCGTGGAATACATGCCTTTTACTTTGTCAATGTTTTTAACCATCAATGCTGTTATGTGGTTCTTCTATGGCCTTCTCCTCAGGGATTATTACGTTGCTGTAAGTTCAATGCTATACTCCTACCTACGTACATATTCATTAATGCTTTTACCGCTGAACTATTAATTATTGTATTACTATTATTCTTAAAGGCACATACGTGTCTTGCTTACTTTGTCCGTTCCTTTTTTGGGAAATCCCTTTAGTTTTTCATTTTGCTTTATATGTGATAATGTCGAATCAATAATACTACAGAATTAAATGTTTGCGTTCTCCATTGATGCGTGGTTCCCATGAATAAATCCAAGTGCAATATGGACACCCCATATATATTTCTAAGTACATGATTATTTGATCATAACAACTTTTAAGCGTAGGACAACTTAATATGATTCTTCTCTTCTTTTTAGATAAAGAGGGTGTGTGTGTGTGTATATATATATAAAGTTTGATTGAAAAAAGATGAATTAATTAATTAATGTTTGCATTTGGACGATGCAGCTTCCAAACACACTTGGGTTTCTCTTCGGCATAATTCAGATGGGGATGTATTTGATGTACAGAAACGCCACCCCAGTAGCACTAGAGGAGCCAGTGAAGCCTCAAGAATTGAATGGTCACATCATTGACGTTGTGAAGATGGGAACAATGGAACCGAATCACCCAGCTACTGGTGGTGCTGTTGGCAAAGTCTGAATATCACCATTGAGATTATATGAATGTGGAGAAACAAGGGATCAATGACAAGAAAAGTTAAAAAAAGGAAATAACCTAAACGTTCAATTACTTTACTGAGTGAGGTCACATCTAATATCACTCATATCTACAATGCAAGAATAGTAAGTAGTCTTTGGTTCGATTAATGTAAAGGTGTGGTTTAAATTTGCCTGTTCGGGTAGATGTAATTGTTGGCCACAACACTTAGCCTCTCTTAATTTGGCCCATATCACTCTCATATTGTACTACTAAGTGTAACGTAGTATATTCTCTTCTCTCGGTGTATCCCCCAGTCAAACTCATTTCAATTCACTTTTCCCTTGTATACGTAATTAATGTTCGGGTAATGAAAATTAATTATTTTAGTAATTTGGTTTCTTTACTATTTAATTATTTATGTTTGCAATTTAATTCTCCATCATTATCCTAAGTATGTGATCAAATTGTATTGGTAATTGTCAAATCATATACAATTAAATGTTTATCATAAGTGATTAAAGCGATGAGAAGTGGGATCACTTTGCTTTTCATGTGTCATGGAAGGGGGCAGATAAGCCCTCTTAAAAGTTTATTAAAAAAACTTTGTATATCTTGACAACATTGTTCCAAGTTAAGGACAAAAACGCCGGACATTGTGATTATAGGATACTAATCTAATCGTGCTCGATCCGATTCAATCTTAAAAGGAAAGTGTTAAAATAAAGAAATTCCAATAATTAGAAATTGCAAAACCTACGGATTAGAACGCCAAAACTATATTGACTCTTAATTAAAATTTACTTAGAGCGTTTGCTCAAAGTATAAACCTAAGATATATAGGACAAAGTCAAAACATACAAAAAAAGTGCTCTTGATGAAACATATAAAAGTGAATTGCTCATGGCCAAGGAAATCCATGCATATCTATTTGTCTTCCTTTGCTTCCACCTTCCCCGACTTTGCATTTTTGTATTTAAAAAAAATAAAACTTTTCCCTTTTTTTTTCACTATTGTCTCGTGTTACCGGTTAACTAACTACGAGTTTGTTCTCTCTGGAATATATAGTAACTGTTCCGGAAAGTGATTTGAGGGTTTGAGCAACTGTACGGATCTGAGGTTAATTAAGTGCATGGACATATCATTGTTGCACTTTTTTTAGAGTTCTCATTTTTTGACACCAAAGAATATTGTGGCTCATTAACTCATTTTGAGATTTTTAGAAAGTGTTATCATCTTACTCGACTCGAATCTATTAAGTTGATTTACTGGTTTGGAAATTGAACATTCAATCAGTTCAAGCTAAAGTTGGATTGGATATGCACATGATTATGTGCAAACTGATATTACTCAATACAACTCAACTTTAAATCAATGAATCAATGATCCGATTGAGTTAATGAGTCATGCATTTTTTATTTTTTTTGTTACAGTTGAACCACATCATTTATATGAGAAAATTTAATTTATTCTTTATATTTATGTTGTTTACTAATTTGTTTAATATTTTTATTAAACATAACAGTATCATAGAATTTGAGATAATGATAAAGTTGTTGTCACTTTTAATTTTCTCTTGACTAATTTGTGTGTGTATTATATTATGTCTAGCATTGTATAACAACGATAGTTTAATAAATAGATGATAATAATATATTTTCAATTCTAAATTAAGGTTATGCATACTAAATTCTATAAAAAAATATGTTGTGTACTAAAAAATTTAAACAAATTCATAATTATGTTTTTAAATGTATTAAATTTTGTTTAATTTTAAATCTTAAAGATACAAGTTTACAAAGTTATGAAATTATTAGAATATTTTTAATATAGATCAAGTTATATAAATCAATTAGTGACTTATTGGGTTAACACATAATTCAATATCTTGACCGCATCAATAATCCATTTGAGTCTAATAACATTATTTTTAGATTAATTTTACCATTACACTTCATCATATCTATCTACTTTTGTAATTTAAGAACTTTACTTCTCCAATCCAACAATTTTATAAATCGTATTAAATTTTTACGAAAATACAAACGTGTTGATCCTATAATTTTTTTAAGATCACTTGTATGACGACTTGATCCTATTTTTGTTCGAACAGTAGATACACTCAACCAGCACACTGGTTCTATTTCTTAAACATCATGGTGGATACCATTGTTGTGGATGACTTAATCTATACTAATAGTAAAGGAAATATTTTCATTTGATGCACATATTTCATTGGACTATTTTATCTTTTGTTAATTTTAAATTTTTTGTTATTTTTCCTAATAACTACCCATTATTCCCATGTTATTTTTTTTTAACTTCCAATTTTTTTATTTTTATTTTTTATTTTTAATTAAAATAGGTAGAGATACGCTCCACTAGTTATAATTAAGAGAATAATAATATAATTAAGTAAAAAAAACGTGGTTGGAAAACCCTCACTCAATGGATTTATATAGGAGTGAAATCTCTGATTGCATGCTGTCACACACTCACTTCCTCACTCACGGTCCCACCTCACCTTGTAAATATAAATACCGTATCTGTATTTCTCTTTTTTTTTCTCTCTTTTTTTATTAAGTTATATCATTAATTATGTTATCCACTTTTTTTCCCCTCTTCTTATTTCTCTTTAGGTGTCTACATTTATAAGGTGTCCAAAGATTTTTTTATATAGAAAAAATGTTTAATTCTCCTAGGGAATCTGATACTTTGTATCAGATGACATAAAATCACGCTGATTTATATTGCCCCACCACTTCATGTTTCGTGGTAACCTCCCTTGCAAGGTAGACACACTGATCGTCTCAAAATTAAAAGACATATAGGGGGAGGAAATTTAAAGAAGACAAAGTTGAAATTTGCATTTTCTTTTTGAAAACTTGCTTTGTGTCAATTGCTCCATAGGAAAAGCTTGAGCCTTTTGTCTATGTGTCGTTAATTCGTGTATGCTTTTAATAAAATGTCGCGTTCTGATATATCTTGGGACGAAAATTACGAAGGATTTGTTTTAAATGATTAATTCAATTAATTGTTTTTGCAATTTCGGGAGTGGGGGGGGATAAACTCAATTAAAGGGAACCGGTAGGCAGAGGAAAATGCACTAACTAAACGTGAAACGAAAGAATGGGCCAAAGGAGAGAGAGAGAGAGAGAGATAATGCACCAAAGGATGTTGATGACTATGCGTCTCAAGATAAGCATTTGAAGGCTTTACGCAAATAAGTGAGGGAAGGTGTTGCTCTAAAAGTTGCCTATGATTGTGTTGAAAGATAACCTTGCCATGCACAATACTTGGTTGGATTGTTCCCGTGCTCAATCCTTCAAGCTGATGCGCCACCGTGCATAGATAAGGGTGATGCAATACACCACTTGTTGGGTATCTTTTAAAGGCCCTCAAACCCCATTATAGTATTTGTCAACCATCAAACCCTGTCTTCTTCTATTGCTTTATCATGTTTTAAATTTATCCTAACGTCAATGAAATGATCGATCGACGTTCATTACATGAGCATGGGGCGCCAATTTATTATTTTTGCTTTCAATTTTCATTAATATCTAGTAGCTAACCTCCTATGTATTAGCCAATGATTGCCCCATAATACCGTCCTAGATTATATATATGATTTGGTTTTGGCTATTTTGATTTTTAAGTGACTGGACCTGTACCATGTGTCATGCATCAACTTTGTGGTAGACCTTGCTTAGCTCATATATACTTTAATTCAATCATATCTTACTCTCCCTACCTTTTCTTCTCTTTAATTTTCTCTTTTCCCTGTTTAAACGTTTCAATCAGTTCAGTTACGTGGCCGGAAATTCATCTTAATACGTGTTCCATTTAACCCTATCATTATTTGCCACATGACCCATTAGAGATTTTATGTTCTTACTTTACTGTGCTGGTTCACCCTCACTCGCATGAATCTATCTGACAAAGAAGATATATGTGCTCGATTGTGTCACATGAACAATTGTGTCTCATGTGCTCGATCACATAAAACCAATCTATTATTGAAATCTTATTTTCTTCAATATCCTCAACATTACATGTTCTATGGTATCAAGCAAACTATTTAAGATTTGGTCCTAGTACTGTAATGTAGTACTAATCAACGTTGATCCTTAATGACTAATGTACAATTAGACTTTTTTCAAATTTTCGAACTTTCCTTAAATTGTTAAGTCTTAATTGAAAACTTTAACAAACTTCCTTGTCCCAACACCCGTCCCCCCCAAAACAAATAAATGTGTAAATAAAATTTTCGTGTTAATTAAATAAAAATGAAATCTAACATAAATGGGACTATTTTTTTTTTAAAATAGTGCTGATAAGATAATTTGATGTCAATTATATCACTAGTTAATTTATAGTTTAGCAGTTTTTTCAGGAGTAAAATGTGTATAAATAATCAATAATCAAATATGAAATGGAACAAATAATATGGTTTTCGAGGCTCTTCAAATTGTTTGTTCGACTGACGTCGTTATACAATTTACGCATGATTTGTAATTCTCCGATTCCGCTGCATAAAGATTAACTAATAATAGTTTAACTTATATAGTACTTAAAATTATATTATTTAATAAGCTACCAAACCTCCATTTAAAAAAAAAACTACCAAATCAAAGCATGTTACCTAGCAAAGGTAGCGTCTGAAATTACAAAAGTAATTAATTTTATTTCAAAAGAAACATTTTAAAATTTTGATTTTATTTGGAAAAGGTAGAATAATTAAAATTAGTTTTTCCGTGTCATTGTACGAATCAAATCCTAAAAAACTACTTGACGCGGTTCGTAAAGTTTGTTTTACAATGTTAATTGTTAGGTTATCATTGAACCCCCGCGCCTTTATAATGCTTTCTGAGTTCTCACCCAAGAAAGAAGCTGTGGTGGGTTACGAACCATTGCAATCATTTTCAATTTTTACAGTTAACTGATTGTGAAAATCCAGACACATATATAAAGTCACTCTACACGTTGCAAAATTTAAGCGAAACTTTCCATGTAAATAAAGGAGAGATTCTTTACTAGTGGATTCAGTTCGACTAAATTGATGGAGTTTAATGAAATAAAAAATGATGTACTCTTTGATCTAAAACTTCACCTATGCAGTGGACCTCACAAATTCTTTTTGTTTCATTATTCAAAATATATAGATCTAATTATACAGTCCACATCTTTTATGTAAGTAAACATTTTTTGGGTACACCCTTTAATGTAGATTATTACAAGCATGAAAAAAGTTTCTGCAAAAAGAACGGGTATAGATGTGTAAGCAATATTACTCTCCCTCGCCCCTTTGTCCCCCTTTCCATCACGAGAAAACAAAAAAAGAAGCCCAACAGCACCAATAACTTATTTTTGATAAGAAAGTTTTCCTAAGTGAAACATATATATATATTCTCTTTTTATCTATATATAGAAAGAATGATCCTCTTATGAGAGAATGAGAACGATCATTCTCATCCGTTAGATTAAAATAATAGATCAAAATTAAAACATTTTAAATTCAAATTAAAATTTTATTTAATCATAAAATCTCTATAAGGTTTTTTAAATAAAAAATTGAATATTTTAAAGATTTAATTTATATCAAAATTGTTACCACAACTACCATCATCACCCTTATAATCATCGTCATGACTATTATCATCATTACCAACATGATCACCATTCTCTTCGCTGAGACCAACGACAGTAGCAAACATGTTGGTGGCAAGGTGATCATGGCCACAATCACAACGATGGTGACAGTAGTAACAATGATGGTCATATTGGTGACGACAATGGTAATAACGATGATTATGATAGTGGTAGTTGTGATAACAATAAGATATTCTCATATATAATATGTATTTTATATATATATATATATATATATATATATACATATATATATATATATATATATAATTAATTCAAATAAATGAAGAAAAAATCACTTAAATTCAGGAAAAAAGAACAAATAGTGTGTTAAGCAATAGGTGATATAATTTGCTAGGAAAAAAGATACAAACAAAACGAGTGTTATTTAGGTGTTTGTGATATATGGTATCAATATATAACTATTCAAATAAAAACATGTATCCTTACATTTAAAAAACAAAGACTTTAAGTTTATAATATAATATAAATGTTTATCAACACTTTGTGATTTGAATTTCCTTCGAGTTAGTAGGAAAATAATTAATTATCCACCCACCCATAAATTTGACTCATTTAAATTAAGTGAGAGAGGTACATATACTTTAGAGTATAAAGTGTAGTTACATCGAATGATAGAAAACCAATTAATTTTTTTTTTATATTTTTAAGTTTTCATATATTTAAATGTATTTTATGACAATCTTATTAATTTTTAATCAATAGTTATAATTAGACTATATGTTATAGGACTAGTTTGATGACTAGATGAAATGAAATAGGATAAAATATAAGAGGTGAGTATTAGTATGATATGCTAAGAATATTATATTGATGCACATTAAATTATTTCCTTTCCAAATTATATAAAAATTGTCATTCATATTCCTTTTTCACATTTCATACAGTACCACAATTAACATCAATCATTTTATATTAAACCGTAAAGAAGAATATCACAGTTAACATCAAAGATTGTATAATAAATCGTTAAGAAAAATATAACACATGTGATAAATATTTAAAAATATTACAATAAATCGTAAACGAACAATATAACACATACAATGATACATGTAATAAATATTTAAAATATTATAATAAATTATAAAGAAGAATATCATTATATATACCATGTCTCTACGAAAGAGAGATTGTTATAAACGTTAAAAAAACAAAAGAATTCATGAAATTTCACGAAAGTTGATAAAAAAATATCAATGTAAATTATTATAGTATTTATACATGAGATGAATGGAGGGGTGACCTAGTGAGACTATAGTCAACCCGCGCCCCCCCCCCCCCCCCCCATTTTTTAATGCTTATTTAAATTACTATAAACTAAAGATTACTTTGTAATCATCTTAAAACTAATGAAAATATTTTTAAAAAGAAAAAGAATGCGTGTATATATATAAACAAATTGATTCTCTTCATTCCATTATAATTATAGTGTAAAAAAAATTATCTTAAAATAATTATCATTAGTGATCAACTTGCTCCAATAATAATTTTAAAATAGTTACTTTGCATTATTCATTTTCTTCAAATCTAATGATAATTTTAAGAAAATGAATTATTAAAATAAAGAGTAAGTCTTTTAAAATTATTATGGAAATAAATTGATCCATCCTTATAACATTAATTACTTTTTTACACTTATATCCCTTATATATTAATGATCAACTACAAAATTTATAAATGAATTAATAATGATATAAGGTTAGTTTTGTAAAATTATTATTATTTTTAATCTATTTATTACTTTTTTATTTGTGTAAAATAATTTAAGATCAAACTTATTTTGAGGAAGTATTAAATTAATTAATTAACTTTCTGAATTTTAATGAATTAATTAATTAAATCTTGTTGCATATAAAACAAAATTGTATCAAATTATTGTAGAAATACACCATTTTTCATTTCAAATTTTAAAGATGGTCCATACTCCGTATGGTCGAGACATCTGTTACAATGCGCATGCCTTGTTAAACTTGGCTTCCACGTTCCACCCACCTATTGTCGGCAAATGCAAAGCATTCACGTTAAATCAGTGATGAATATGTGTGGTTTGACCGGGAAAAGCTTCTGCAAACACATGCAATATGAAAACACGTATGTAATCATCTTAGACTAGAAAACATATCTGACCTCTCTTCTGCACCTTTCCCCCGTTCAAAAAGCAACCCCCCAAACTAAATTTAGAAGGGTGAAAACAACACATTCATGTTCATTAATTCCTGTCGTGTATCCCTGGAATAATATTTGAACAGCAGAGTCAGTGAACAAATGGAGTAGGTTCAGATAGCAGATTGATCAAAAGCACTCCCTCTGTCAAGCTTGTCTTTTGATTGCCGCTACTTAGAGTTGCCCTCGTGCAAGTATCATTTATGTGACATGTCATAGCTTGCCTAAAATCTCGCTTGGTGAACAAACTTACGCATATAGATTATTTGACGTTTAAGAACTAATTAAATAATTACAACCGGATAAAAACTACTTGTGACGTAGGTTTGTACAATAGTTTTTTAGGCGAGCCTCTACCAACAATTTCAGCGTGCCATTGACACTGGGTTACTTGGTAATATTGAGGTGTCTCAAAGGGTGGAAAAAAAGCTACCCTTAAATGAAGTAGCCTCTCTCAAAATCTAATCACGTGGAGAACTACCATGATAGTAAATATCTAGTGAAGGTTAGATAATACTGCTATTAATTGCATATTTGTTTGAAGACTGTCACCGTACAAATACAATGTGTTTAGCTTAGTTTCAATTTGCCAAATTAGATTACGTACACTCATAAGTCCATCTGGATCCAGAGTGCATTTTTTTAATAATGATAAGAAAAAGGACATTTATTAAAATTTATAAGGGTACTCTTAAGTTTCTAACCCATTATAAAATCTGGTGTACAATTGCTAGCTGATTGCTGAATACACCGTGACCATATATTTTTTTGCCCGAAATATCAGCCATTACAAAATCAATAAAAATGGAAATTTAGTGATTTCATAACCACAATGACAGCCGCCAGTAGAATCCTTGTAATCATATGACAAAGGAGATGATTGCTAGCTGCTGAGTATTGACAAACCAAGTTCTCAGCTATCACAATAAGCTTTCCCGTATTTGAAAAAGGTATTAATATAAAACTCCTCTACTTTAACCAAAACAAACATTGAATATTCTTTTGAAACAATGGTAGCATCAGCAAGTCGCTATATTCATGCAGACAAAGCTTTTTGTAACATCAACTTCAACACCAAAAACGAACACTGATACATAGGTATTTTCATTTGTATGTAACATTCAATCATATGTATAAGCCTTCTCTTTACTTTCTCTACTTATGATCTTGTGGTGCAAGTATGATAAGCTAGGCTACATCATACGATAAAATCTATTCTATGTCAATCAACTTCTTATGATGCAGTTACTACCAGACAACCGAGCAAAAGCCCAGAATATATATATATATATATATATAAGGGACTCTTTTACAAGAAAAAAGAAAAAAGCTATGCATCCTTGACAACGTACATTATAAATGAGCAGCAGATATTTTAGTCTCTTTTGGAATAATTTGTCTTCACGTTCATTGACCACTTGCGCATCAAATTTAATGTCAGATCAAGAAGCATCTGATTTGACATTGGAGCATCTACTATAGATCCATCAGTGTACAAAATGTCATTGGCAATATATTAATTGAATGTACCAATTACTCCAGAAATTACACCAGAATCAAGTTTTCATGAGCATTATATATAATCTGTAATTAATAAAGAACAATAATATTAATAAGTTGAAAGAAAAGTATGCATGATTGATGGCTTTCGAATTTGTTATTGAAATAAGAATTCAATTGCATATGTGGCTCTTTTTCCATTTCCTTTGTTACATATTTTTCTGCCGTTTTATAAATAAGACTATGACAACCAAAATGATTCTATACAAGCTACTTATATATATATATATATATATATATATATATATATATATATATATGCGTCCGCGCTTATAGCATACAGAGTGACAGCATGGCTGACATGTGGCCTGCATCAAAAGGTAAGGACACATTTCTAGTGAGTCAGATGCACATGTGTGGCAGTGAGTAGACCACATCATATCATATTTATATTTATGCAATGACAAGAACTTGCCAGTTTTAATTGGAGATATTTGAGACAAAGATTAAATTAAAACGATCAAAAGCCCGTAATGAATATTTTACGATTTCTTTTGGTAGAAATAATATGACTGACGATATAACATAAAAGTATCACTGTATCAACATTCTTAATTAAGTTGCACCAAACTCTTAGAAGCATATAACAGGAATGCTAATTTCAGTCTTGAAGGAATAATTATAATAATTAATTAACTGAAACCAGAGGAAGAAAATTAAGGGAGGCTTACTTTTGGTCCAGTCCCGGATCAATTTAGTGGTATCGAGCCCAATTGAAGTCAACAAAAGCTTATTCTTGGGCCAGAATAAACCCAAATCCACATCATCACAGAAACGGCGTCGTTTATCCAAATGTGAATACGGGGTTTGAAACTGTGTCGTTTAGAACTGGTAGAAATGGCGAATACGGTAGGTATTTGTTATATTGAATTTAGTAATTTACCTGTTCCCCTTTTATTTTTTATTTTTTAATTTTTGTCTTAATTTAATTGAATGTTTGCGTTGTTGTTGAGTTCAGCGTTCACCAACAGAAGCAGCAGAGGGAAGGAAAAGCTGACTGCACAGAGGTATCGAATAAAGTCAAAAGTCGGAATGGTTTCACTCTGATCAAACTGAGGTAGTGTTCAATTTCTCTTTCATAGCTATAATAGATCGTCGAATTACAGATCTTTGAAGATTCGATTAAGTGTCTAATAAACACGGAATCAAATCAAATCAATCTCTATTGGAATTTTAGGAATCGAGGAAGGAGGGGTTAGGGTTAGGGTAAGGATTGGGAAGGCATAGGAGAAGAGAACAAGAGGAAGAAGAGGTCAATTCACAATGCCGGAAGAGGATTTGGTGGACATCAAATTTAGGTTGTACGATGGTTCCGATATCGGACCCTTCAGGTACTCCTCCGCCGCCACCGTCGATATGCTTAAGCAAAGGATTGTCTCCGATTGGCCCAAAGGTCTCTCCCTATCTCTCTCTCTTCACTTACCTCCATATTGATTTCAATTATTCTTCATGTTTTGTTACTTATGTTTACGCATTCCTGTGGTTTTGATTTTGATAAGTTGATAAGTTTAAATTGCTAATTTGGTTTATAGAGTTCAATTATAGCTGCGGATTGTTTGATCTTTAATGGTTCTGGGAAACATGTTATCCAATTTTTTCATGCAAGACATTGGTGAGTTCGGAATTTGTTGCTATCATTGAAAGTTGAAACTGTGATATAATGATGAGACCATGGTTGTGTTGTGTCAACTAAAATCTGAATTGAATCACCCAAGCCAAGTGAAGCCCCCTTTTAATGTTTGGCATGCTTATTTATAGAGGAGCATAGATCACACTGTTGTAGTCATAGGTTCATAACTGAAAAATAGTATTATTATTATCGAAGTTGTAGAGTTGCTTTTTTCTGTTGCATTTCTGTGTTAATTTCATGAACTTGAATGTGGGTTTATTGGAGCGTGAAGACTGAATAATGAGGACATGAGATTTTCACCTGAACTTTCATTCATACAGGCATGCAGCTCTTGGTTTGCCTAAATATTTCCTAAATTGAGTAAAATATTGCTGGACTGGTATTGTCATTCTGTGATCCTCATTGTGATGAAGCACAGACATTTATATACCTTCCTTGCTCACATATTAATAGCAGTTAAGGACTTGGTTATCAGTTCATATGTCAAGATTGGTATTACCAGATTTTTGTCACAAAATCTCTTGCATTGCTGAAACCAATTATAACTCTAGAAGTTATATATTTATGTTATGTTGAAATATGGAATAAGCTTATCCATGCAAATAGAACAAGTTTGAATCCAATTGAGAGGATTAAAGCCAAAGGCAAGAATATAGTATTCCATGATGTAAGAAGAAGCCAACAACCCAATTAGGGTAGCCAGATCCAAATACAGATGGGATCTGTAACCCATGGATGAATATGGGTAGAAGACTTGAATTGAACAAAGGAAAACTGGGGAATCTTTGCATAGCACAGCCAACTGTTTTAGAGGAGTGGCTGAAACCAGCATCCAAGGCTAGCAACTGGCCTGAAAAGTTGAGGCAAGGAAATCTGGACTGGTCACCAGTAAAGCCGTGAAGGTGGATTGGGATGCACTACCATCTAGTGGGACATGAGACTGAAACTGCTGTAGATAGCTACTACGTGTGGGTGGGCCACTGCGAGGTTTTGGGCAAGTTCTATTGGATCAGCACTGTCTGATTAAAATGGTGCTGTTAGGTTGTTGAATGGAGGCCATGAAGGTGAACTAGATCTCACATTGGTGGGAAAGAAGAAAAGGCACACCAAAAAAGTGAACACAACCATAAGTATTACAGGGAACTAGATTGTGGTAGTTGTAGTTGGTGCTCAAACAAACAGAAGTTGATAGTCACTAGACGAAGTTCATATGGGAGAGGAGGACCAAACAAAAGGAGTTCCAGGTTTTTTGGAACTCGGCAACAGAGATTGTGATGGAATTGGTCTTGAAGGATGATACCAATGCAATACCATGTTGAAATTATTTGAAAAAGGTGTAAAAGATTGAAATAACATTTCACGTATAATGAAAATGTGCGTATGATGCTAAACATTGACTGCTATTTATATTGATAATCAATGACTTAAAGATTTAAAACATACAGTTGTACAACTAGTACAAGTCCAACCCAACTAGAATCCTAATATATTAAAGTCTCCTATAACAATAATAACCCAAATATTCCAACAAGTTACATATATATCTTTGAACCCTTCTGACTTCTATCAACAAATCCAATATTTGCTTTTCCCCTTATTTCTGTGCAACCCTTATTGTGAAATTATAAAATAATTGGGAGATGCTTAGTTTATCAAAAGGAATGACAGCCAACATGAATTAATCTTTTGATCATTTTAGAATCTTATTTATTTTTCCAGTTAGATTGAAATAATTGAAGGTCATTGACCAAATTATAATTATTTGTAAAATACTGATCATAACATTAAATAAAATTACATTAGAAAGTTGTGGTCAAACTCTTTGCAATGGAAAATTGGGCTCTTCACCTGCTCAATTGACATTTATTAACTAAAAAGGGGTGATTAAACATTATCGTTCTAATTGAGGTATGGACTGTTACATATGATAGCCTTTATTATCTTATTCCTCTAACAATTCAGTCGACTTGTTAATTATTATGGTTGCTTTGGGTCCTTTTCTACAACTTATTGAAGATAGGGTATGACATAGGTTCTTTCTTGTTCTATCATTTTATCTGTTGCACTTTCTCCCTTGTGTAGGTAAAACTGTCATGCCAAAGTCAGCTAATGAAGTGAAATTGATTAGTTCTGGTAAAATCTTGGAAAACAATAAGACTGTTGGTCAATGTAAAGTACCATTTGGTGAGACTGCAGGGGGTGTTATAATAATGCATGTTGTTGTACAGCCATCTCTTGCAAAAACTAAAGCTGGTAAGTTCCATGGACTTCTTGCTATAGGGAGTATATATAATTTTTAGTTAGATTTATTTGAAGTTAACTATTCTTTATTTGGTAAGAAAAATTAAGTAGAGCTAATGTCAGAACCAACTTCCACGAGTTTGCAGTTGGATCTGCATGATGACATATTGGCTTGTCATATCATGTAGTGATTTAAGAACCCTTTTGGAACATTTCAGTCTCTTGTAAGTGAAATAAATGTGGCAAAATGGGGGGACACTTGTAGAATGTAGATTAATTTGGGTAGCCAGCTTTTCCCATTAGAGATTAATTTTTGAAAACTATAACTAAACTGTGGTCAAATAGGTGAGTTATATATTTTTAATTTTATGCAATATATTTAATAATAAATTTAAGATAAAACCATAATAATGAGGGCGAGCCTTGACACAACGGTAAAGTTGTGTCTTGGTGACTTGTTGGTTATGTATTCAAATCTAGAAACAGTCTCTTTGCATATGCAAGGGTAAGATTGCGTACAATATCCCTCCCCCTTACCTTTGCATAGTGAAGAGTCTCTGGACAATGTAGTACGTAGTTTTTTTTTTAATATTTAATAATACACTTAAGATAAAACCATAATAAATCAAGTTAGTGAAAATTGTAAATTAGCATAAAATAATCACATTAAATGTCCTAAAAGATAAAAAACAATAATAATAGGCTAAATAATTTCAATCTATTCATGAACCTTATATGCATTGTAATTTGGCATTAGCATTTATTTAATTAAAAAGTTTCTGATTGAATAAAAAAATTAAAAATATACCCAAAAAACAACTGGTTCTTCATTACTTGTTTTTCAATAATTTTTTGTACATCAAATTATATGATTCCATTGCTTTGAGTAGTTGAATAAATATTATTGAAAATTGAAAACCAAAAGCCTAATAAGTAATATGGCATTTATTCATTTCAAATGTAAAAAAATGTGTGGAACAAAGATTTCGACAATACTCTAACATATGGTGTGTTATTTATTGTATTTAGTCTACACAAGTTGTCTAGACTCAAGTTGTATATTCGGTGCTAAAAATACTAAACTAGCAATTAATTATTGTATTTTTGTGAGTATGATTTTCCCCTGGTTGGTTCATGTGGTAAAGGAAAAGGGTATGCTTCATATTTGTGGTTCAAAAATTATAATGCTAGTAATGTATGACAAGAAACATATGAAAGGGAGATCTGATGTCCTTCAGTGTTATATTCCTTTTTATGTGTGGCACTGGCCTGTATGTATAAATTATAAATGGTTATTGCATTGCTTTATAAGCTGTGTAGTTTGTCATCCATAACCACCTATATGTTCTTCTGAATAATAGTCGCAGTTTATTGGTTTGATTGTCAAGCCAAATATCAATGTAGCGTACCATTACTGCATCGCTTCATATGGGGCTGGTAAAGTGTTGAGCACGGCCACTCTTGCTTTAGATGTTAAGAGTATTGGACATGTTTTCAATACTGACACCTCACACCCCTCTAAGACCTTTACAACACATGTTTAACACTACTCTGCTCATTACATGTCCAATTAAAAGAATATTTTTTTTCATTAGCTTGAATATTTAAGCTAATATTTCCATACACTTAGATACACTGGTATTATAATTTTTTAAAACATTTAGAAATGTCACTGTAAAATATACTACAAAATATTAACACATAATTTCTTAGTATTTTTTTGCTAGGCTCACTATCATTTAAAAAATGTAAAGTTCAGTAGGTTGTTTTAAAAATATGAATATACTTGAAGAGACAATTCTTCATTTTCTGGTAAAGACACTAATTTTACTTCATTTAATGTTATTATCTCAAATACCTTTCATTTTTTTGCAGTTTTAGTTCCAACTACTCATTTTTATTCATGATATCAAGTTCCAATAAAGGATAAGTTGGAAAAAAACTTAGTTTTTAATTGAGATTGATGCAATTAAATGTGGTTAACTAACTAACTTTAGTTATCATGAATCAATTTTTTATCAAGGGTAATATGATAAAATAATAATTGCTGGATGAGATACCTAGGTTACACTGCGGGTGAAGAGTCGTCCATCAAACACGAAGCATATTGATATTACCAGCTTTGAAAACTATTTTCTTTTCATATTTGTGCACCAGTCATTCTGTACCTTTGACTTGAAAATAAACAATACAGTTTGATGATTTGCATTTCTCTTTTGCCTAAACAGATAAGAAGGTCGATGATCCGCCCAATAAGGTTGTCTGTTCTTGTTCCATATTGTGAAGAGAGTGAATTGGATGCTTATCCTTATACATCAATCACTCATGAACTGTAGAAATCATCTGCCTGAACAAACCCACCCCTATTTCCACATTCCCGTGTAAAGTACGTATACGAGCAATTATATACTTATAGAAAAGTTTGTGCTAATGGTGACTTCCGAAGATGCTGTCATTCTTTTATTACAAGGTCTACAGGGTTGATGACACATTGTAACCATTGATTGCTACTGTTGTGCATCAAGTTGTCGTTTTGCATTTGCAATGTCGTGCGTGATATCTCTTGCGCTGTGTTCACTTTCTCATTCAGTTTATGATGCCATGGACATGGATAATTCACGAAAAACACTGTTTCCTGGTTGAACGTATTTCAACTAAAAACCTCGGAATGAATCTCTCTATGAACGTGATGGAAATGTGAATTAGGAAGGCACAATTATAAGTTAAATGCCAAGCAAATATCAGCCACACGAGCTTTGGGCATGTGGATATTAATTTGCATGATCCAAAAAAGTTTTATCTAACATAAGAAGTTAGTGACCCCAAAAAACAACTTTTTCAAAAATTAAACTGCAAAATAATGAGCAATTTCCTTGTTGTCATTCAATTATGTGAATTTATGTAATTATCATTACGTATTTCAATATGCTTTTCAGCAAAATGATTTTATTAAACATTAAAATCAAAAGATTTTTGTGAAATATATACTTTCTTTTTAATAACTTTTTTTATATTCATAAAAAGTTAACATCAATTTTATAGGATGACAAAAGCATTCACAAAATACGGAAGATAATTCTTTTGGGTGCTTTCTAGTGAATAGTGCGATAGAATTACCCCTTCATAAATTATCAACTTATATACATTCCTTTACATCTGTTTGATTTGTTAATATATATATATATATATATATATATGATATTGGATAACATAAATATTATTAAAAGAAATAGCGTTAAGAATTACAGCTTTTATAAACACAACTTTTATTTATGAAAAAACACGACTTTCATAAATTAGGACTTTTTTTCCCAAAGTCACGTTTTAAATAAAAAAAATGTTAAATTATAATTTTAGTCTTTCTATAATTTTAGTATATGACCTTTCATTTAAAGATAAAAAATAAATCACTAAGATGATTATTTTGTTTAATTAATTTTATAACATTATTTTACATGTATCATTAGTCAAGAATTATTATTTATTTTTAATTATAAAAATTTATAAAATAAAATAAAATATTTAATATTTAATTTATCTTGTATTTAATTTAGTTCCCCAAAATTAATAAAATGAAATAAATTTTATTTTTATTAAAAAAAATTATCTTTCATTTAATTTAATCTTTTATCACTCATATCTTGTAAGGTCAACTAATGTAAGGATTAAAGTTATTTATTCTAAAAAAATACAGACGCTAAATATTTTAATTTAAAAATAAAAAGATCAAAGTTACATATTTAAAATTATAAGAGGTTTCAACTTTAAAAAAAATGTAAAGTCATGTTTCGAAACATAAATATCTTGTCTATTTGTAATTTTTTAAAAGCTTTATTCCTAATATGTAAAGGGAAAAAATTCACCCAAGACTCTCGTCTCCAATCAAAAAACTCTTGCCTACAACAGCATGGTGAACGAAGGGATTGGATTTCAACAACAGTTCAAACTTCAAACTTTAAACTAGTTTAACGAAGGGAACAGAGTTCTATCGTGCAAGCATGACCAATGGCCACAACTCACAAGCCCACAACCTCCCCATAACAGTGGGGACGCAATTTAGCAAAAGCGTGCAAGTGTCAGTTTAAAAAAAATCTAAACAGTTATGGAGAACGAGAGGACAGCAAAAAAAAAAAAATCGGTAGATACGTAAAATTGATTCAAATACCAATGGTAAAAGAAAATTTTTCAATTAGTCGCCAAGTCAAAAAAAAAAGCCACACGTGAAACTATACAACCATGAACAGTATTATCCTAAATCCTAAGTTAGGAGCTTCCTACAAAAGATAAAAACAGCACAGCAAAAAACATAGGCTCCCGGCACCACGTAGATACAACACTCAAAATGCAGTAACAAGGCTTTCATCGATCTAGTTTGCCGCTTGAAGACTTCCTTTCAAGCTTCCGTATCTTTTCAAGCAACTCTTTGATAGTATTTGATGCCTCCTACAGGAGAAAGACAAAACATCGTCAGGCTTAACCAAAAAGAAAATACTATAATTGCAATTTATTTTGGCTTAAAATAAAAGAAAGAGAACATACACCCTTTCTTTTACATTTTTATTTTAAGAAAGGTTAGTAACACATTTTCTAACACACTTTTTTGAACATATTTTCTACTATCAATTGAAATTTATTGAAAATCACAAATTTTGATAGATTTCACTTTTTATTTAATGATTTTTTCTCTTTATTTTGTAGTTTCCAATAAATTATAACTAATAATAAAAAATGTGAAGTGCATGTCAAAGAGTGTGTTGCTAATACTCCTGATTTTGGAACTGCATTAGGCAAGAGTAAAACCTCGAGCTTTTTTCTCAATTTTTTCTCTTCAGCATCACGTCTGTCTCTCTCTTCAGCGAATACATCAATGAGAGTTTCTTGCTCGTTGTTCAACTCTTCAAGCTTTTTTTCAGCATCAATGAGCTGATGAAGAGAAAAAAAAAAAGAAATATGCGACAGAGTTTAAACGAGTACAAAAGAACTTTTGCATGTTTAATAAATTCATCAACTATCATATTCAATGTCGTCAAAGTTGGACCAATTGAATCTACGTCTTTTTTTCATTCATTTAAGCCATGATCTAGACATGAAATGTGCAAATGACATTGGGGATGAAAGCTGAGATCTCTAATTACATTGATGGTCGAGAATGGTCGAGAAATGCCATTAATGGTAAACTAGCTTTGCATGGGGATAGACTTCAAATCACATTGTTTCCGGTTACATATGTAAAATGACTATAGAAAATGCAAGTTCAACAATATAGTGCCTTGGGGATGAAAGCTGAGATCTCTAATTGAGTCAAATTCAATCTGGTCAACAATTTATGTCAACTCTGACGTTTACTCTCCTAGTATGAATCTGGTATACACTCTTGTGCTTTTAAATTTCAATACCAATTGAATGGTTTTAACAATTTGTAACTGAGTAATAAAAATCAATTTCAAATATATATATTTTATCTTAAAAGGTCAAATATGTTCCTAACAATATGTAACTTCTTATCTCTTTCCATCTATCATCTTCAGCATCTTTAGTTTAAACTTGAATTTGATATTTTTTAATTATCAAAATATAATTCAAAAAACCTAACAATATAAGTTAAACTAACTCTATCTTAATATAACATAATTCAAATCAAGATAAATTCTCCAAGTAACAAAATAAAATTCATAGTAGAAACAAACAGAAAGTTGCATATTTTATTAAAATAAGTATTTTTGTTAACAAATAAGTTTAAACAAACAGACTCAATATAAAATATATAAAAAAAAAGTACTTATTGAGTTGAAATCCTGAACAACATAATAGAAACTAGCAAACCAATATACATCACTTAATGAAACCAAGTATTCAGCTGTAAAGTGTTGAGATCACGGTCCAAACCTGCGTTTCAAGAGATTTACACCTGTCTTTCTCATGCTGCAGAGCATGCAACACTTCCCCTAAAATATCCTCCTCCTTCCTTTGCAATCTATAACCATAAATATAAAAAACGAGAAGGATAAGGCTCAATGAAACAAGTTCACTGACGAAAGTAAGATTTGCAGCAAAAAGTTTTAAATTTTCAATATACCTCTCCTTCAACTCACGATTCTCTTTTTTGAATTGCTCGAGAGTTAGTAAATCTTTGTCAGATAATGGTTGCTCACCACCATTTACATATTTTCCCTGCAGCTCAAACATCAACTCTTTTTTAGGAGATATTTTCAAATAACAAACAAGAAAGAATTTCTAGATAAAAAGCATTTTATAATAATAATAATAAACAACTAAATAAAGCATAATATATGATAATTAAAAACCAAATTAAAACACAATATATAACATATTAAGTTAAATAATAATAACAAATTTTCTAATTTCTACATAATATATATAAGTAAAATAGAATTTAAAATAATTATAAAAAAAAAACATATACTGCTATATAATACAAACTATCTAGAAAAACAATGTGTTAGAAAACTTCAAAACAGGCATAACAAAAGAAAAACAGAATAACTTAGGACCAACAATGAACCAAACAACTCAAACACATACTCGAATCAACAATTGACTCATTTAACTTGAATTCAAAGTTGAGCTCGTTAAATAAATAAACCGAACTTGAGCTACATATAGTTCAATTCGATTAGTTCATGAAGAAGCTCAATATATAAATCTATCTAAGCATATATGAAATATTTTATATTATAGAATTCCTATAATTATTTTTAGTTAATCTAATTTTTTTTGTATGAAATGAATAAATAAAAGCATGTACAACAATTATAAATTTAACATGTACATATATATACACACATATATATATTGTAATATATTTTATATTATTAAATAGATATAATAATTTTTTTATTATTTCCATATTGATTTTGTTTCTTCATAAAATAAACAAATAAAAATATGTAAAATAATTATAATTTTAAATTGAGTCGAGCTGACGAGTTAAACCAAGTTATTCGTGAGTTTAAATCGAATCAAGTCATTACTTATCGAGTTGACTCAAGCTGAACCGAGCTCAACTCAACTCATTTCTAGCCCTAAGTCAGTAATCCGGCTATAAGCATATTTAAGAGGTGGCTGCTTCATTCTGCTATCCACTATTGACTACTATGTAGAGAACAAAGTGAAATAAAGATGACGATATGCACTACCTCTAGCTTGGATCCTCGGGTGTACTGTGAGGTTTTTCCCCTTGATGTGGTATCTTGAAAACATCCATTCTCATTTTCAAATGATTTTTCAGCAGTTGATAGCTTTCGAGTTTTTTTCTTAGGCAAGACTTCATTGACTTCGTCATCAGATGATGATTGTTCAGATGAACTTGGCATTTTAGATTTAGGAGAGACTGAAGATTGACCATTAATATATGCACTATATTTTTCTGTTTGTTTTTGTATCCGTTTCTGATTCGAATATGAATGCAATTTATCTGATGTCAATGGTGTAGCCTTGCCATCCGTGGTAGAATATTTCCTTTTTGATGGTGATGATTCTGGAAGATAATCGGCAGATGCCTCTGCAAAATAAGATCAATTTGTAGAATATCGCAAGGTCATCACAGTAAGATTTCACTCACTGAGAAAGCAACATAAAAATCAAACTAAAAATAGCAAGGCATACATCATACCTTTATCAGCAGAATCTCTGATTTGTATTTTACTTCGATTGGAAGCATAACCAATTTTATGGCAGTTAGTGCTCCTAAATAAAAGACAATAATAAATAAGTAAACCATAATTCATATCTTACACAAGCCACTACCATAAATAGTCCAATGGAGAATAAAGAATCACCAGTATTTTTTCTGCATTTGTATCAATTTAGACTCCAGTCTTGATAAAACTAATGTACGCTCAAAGCCCTGCTTATCATGAGCAGGTTCAACAAAATTGGCTTCCAACACACCTGTAAAAAGAAATGAGCCTTGTGCTAAATGAATACAGTAGACTTGATAAAAGAACCTCAGAATTCAATGAACACAGAAAAGGTTCCACCTATGACCCCACGCCCTCCACTTCCAGCTGGATTCCAGATCCTCCAGAATGGCTGACAAAAAAAAAAAAACCTGTAAGAATTATGACAATGTTTGGACCCCAACAAACAAACAGAACACCAGCTTCTCCAAGTGGCAACCTCCATATTGATTGTTTTATCATAGACCTTATGAACTTAAGCCCCCCCACCCCCCAAAAAAAACTAAGGCTTCCATGTAGTTCAAAGTTTGATTGTTAATTTAATTTAATTCAAAAGAAACTCCTTAAGCCGAGGCCAATTCGAAAACAAAGAAAGACTATTTTCAGAACAATACCCAACAGATTATTATTAAACATTAGCAGCCCAGAGCTAAATTGCAAATTATCTCATTTATGTCAGAATAGTATTTATTGGCTACTGTTGATTTTCCTGGTTTACTAAGAGGTGCCCCGCTGTCAGTTATACAGCTGGCTATTCAGTTAGCAGGCAGTTATAAATCTATTCAGTTTAGCTTGACCAGGTACTGAAGCTATAAATAAATCTATATAATATATATAGCACTTGAAACAGAACAGGGATCACTTTGTACATTTACATCAGAATCAATACATTCTATTTTCTCTGAAATTCTCTAATTTCTAAGAACCAAATAGGGATAACAAAAGGATGACATAAAGCAACTAATACCAGTTATAAAGATTCTATTGATAAAGTTTTTTTAGCTAGAAAACAATGACAAGTACATAAAAAATTTAGTTACGGTCAAATGACCAACTAAGTCTTGCATATTAAAATCAACAAACCCAGTTTAACAACTGAAAAGATATTCTTCATAATCTAAAATGCACTTGGCCAAGAGAAACTTTCAAAGAGAGCAAGGGGGATAAGTTTCACATACAACATAATGATGCTTATCATTTGTTTAAATGTTTAATCATAACAAACCCTACCTTAATGAGGCGATTCTTATGATAAACATTAAAACCTGAAACATCAACATGGTGTACTGCATCCTTGACAAATCCAATAGTAACAACAGCAACCATCTGTCAAAAGATCTAGATGAAATCATATTTCTGCACAAGTTGGGAATATCAAAATCAATTTAATTTAATAGATATTATTACATTTGAATCCTTCGGAAGAAGCCCATCAACTCCAGCTTGAGGCCTGTAGGTCACCTCCTGAGACATCATCATATCATTCACTATGTTGTGATGCAAAATATCTTTCCCACGAAGAATAATTCGGAAGCCAGAAGGAAATCTCAGATATAAAATAGAGGCATAACTCTGGATAGGAAACAAAAATAATAATGAGAAGTGTGATAATGCGCACACAGTACATAAATCAGATACATGTCTATACTGAATATAGAATAGAACTAAATTACATATAAAATATTACATTATAATGCTTACATATTACACATTACACACATAATACATACACAGTGGAGCAGGAATACCATGCAAGAAAAACTATATATGTTGTTTATCTACACAAGTATATATTAGTAATAGTAATGATAATCATCTTTGTTTACCCTTAGTGAATGTCGATAGGTCAAGAAGTGTCTAGAATTAGGAAACTCTTTCGCCATCTGTATGTTTTTCTCATCTCGATTTACGCCTCTTATTTGGATATCCTGACACAAGCAATAGAAGTAGCAAAATTTGTATGAAATTTGCTTATAAAAAAGAATAATTTTTTAAGGGTGGATGATGAGTTTCAGTTATCAGGCATACATGTGGGTCTTCATCGAAATCAAGTTCCAGCTGACCTTGGTCATCTTCCCAAAGATTGTATATAATTACTCGTGTACCATGATCTTTCACCAAGTTGAACTAAAAATTAAGAGTAAGACAATAACAGTTTATCAGCAATATAGACTTTTAACCACGACTTGTGAAATTAGCCAATTTGCCAAGAAGAGCATATGTCAGAAAATAAGATCAGATTAATTACTACCTTCCCCTCAAATAACAAGGGATTACCTGACGAAGAAGATCAGCCTCATTAGAAAATGGTGACCACTGTACTATTGTTTCAACATTTTTATCCCAATCATCCAGAGAAGTTCGTATTATCTTATTCCATTCCTGTCCTCTTCTTTCATAGTCCAGCTTTAGTTTCAGTATAAACAATAGTTAGATGCATAATTAAAAGTACATACTCAATTCAAATAATCAAATTAAATAGAAAATACCTACTCACCCCTAAATGTCTCTTAAAACCCACCCCACCCCATGTTTTGCAATCAATGAATAATGATTTCATAAGACGTGGACCTCAGTAGAAAATCAGATACGTAATTATTACAAGTGTGTGCCAATGATGATCAAGGTAAACAAACTAAAGGTATAAGATGCAACATATATCAAAACCATGGGAATTTGGCTATCTTCAAGCATACAAACTAGACCACCCTATCATTATTCCAATATATAGTATAAACTCCTATAAAATAATACCACAAAAGAGTGAAAAGCAAAGTTCATTGGTTGACAGGGACAAGACCTCTTGTGGCTAATGGATTTCTAGAGAAATGTGAAGCCAAAATTCAACATAAATATTTTAGTTTCACACTTAATAACTTAAAAAACTAAAATCTACGAGTAAAGAAAACAAATTACCATGGGTACTACAATGTCTTCCTTCCCAGTACTCCTCAAAAATGTGTAAGACAGCAACCCTATGCTTTGTGAAGAGCTATTAAAACATCCAAATCACCCATAAGATACAGAAGCGTGCCATGATAAACAATAAATTTATACAAATATAACAGAATGAATGCAAGACAAATTCACATCAAGCACAATATAAATACTTAATGTTATTAAGGACAATTCTAAAATTACTGATTGTGCCAGTAATAGACCAGGCAACCTAAAATGCTAAATGTATATTTATTTGTCTGAAACAAAACCATTGAAATCCAGCAAAAACATTCAGCAGGGTGTATTTTAAGCTGCACACTTAATGTAAGGTATGCATGCTCCTCAGAACCTCAAATCATCAACCAAAAATCACAAATGATAATAGATAAGGGTCTTACTAAGGGCACTGGTTAAGGAATTCAAAGGAGCACAATTAAAAATCATAGGGGAGCACACTTTTATGCATCCCAATAAAAACCTTTCCCCTTTTACTTCCTTAACTACTACCCTTAGGGCATTGGTAAGCATTTGCCAAAAGATAAACAGTTCGTTTGGCATCCGTACTAAACATCCCCCCCGGTAATTGTACAGGCTCCCATGGCAATAACATATTTAGGTTCGGGCATTTTTTTCATATAATCTTTAATTTATGAACAAAAACTGCAATTGCAAGATAACATTACATTACACAGCTATTAGTAAATTGGGTAAATACTACACCATTGTGCATGAAAACAAGTATCATAAATCCAACAAATGCAAACAAGCATCATGAAGGAAGCAATAAGAAAGTCAAACAAACCTTTTACCATCATTCCCAGGATAACGGGAGAATACAATTACATCAGCCCCGAGTCTCATGGTACTTGTCTTAAAGCCATTTCCATCTAGCACATAAACACAAAAGATCAGTATGCTCTCTTGAATGAAATACTACCTCCGTTCCTATTTATAAAACACAATTACCTACTTCATCAGGATTAAGAAAAATGGTTATTTAGTTGATAACAATAAATTTGTCTTAATTGTATATACTTTTCCAAAAATACCATTGTCATTAATTTTTCTCTCTCTCTTCTAAATGCATGTCAATATAACCTCTCTCCTATTTAATTAGGGGTATTTTATCTAAAAATAATTAATGCAAGCAAGGAACATAATGGATTGGGTCTTATATAAAAGAACAAACACCTTTAAAAAGTTGGGTCTTATAAATAGGGACGGAGATATATTCAATAAGATTTATAATCTCCCCAAGACTAAAAGTTTACATTGCCCAATTGTATTTGCCATTTTGCTTTTCACGGAATACCCCAGCGACATGCATTGACGCATTTTTTCAGGATCCATTCCACCGCCATTATCTGAAATAAAATTTAATAATCCAACATATTAGATTTTGAAAACATAAAAAGAAAACAAGAGTGGTAAAAACAAGAGGGAGCATATAACACTACTATTAGGACTCTACTAATAAGGCATTCCAAAAACAAATTCCAAACCTTTTCCACATATGGTCATGTGAAAATAAAATTTGCTTCTCAATAGAGATGGTAAAAGGAAAATGCTATTTAGTACAAATAAAAATCCGTACTAAACACACGAATGATGTGGCTTGCTTAGATACTCTCTGCAGTTTTAATTTCACACGAAAATCCATTCAATATCTTAAGTCTCACTTGAGATCTGCAATTCTCTATTTTAATATCCTTTTTTTTTGCTGCATTTAATATTGTAACCTTCACTTTGAAAATCTCCTCCTCGTTGGTTAATCTTGAAAATTTGAAAGTGCCACAAGTAGCAACCTGTAAGATCCTTCTTTTTGATGCTATGCAACATGTTCAAACCAGAATCTACATGGATTCTCTTATGTGTCCCCTTCATGTGGCTCTGTTCTTATTTTTATGCTTTCTCCTTCAGTAAGTAGAATTTCAATTGATGTGTTTGCCCTGCCGATGTAAAGCCCACCTTCAATGACTAAGGTTTGCTCTGCATTTTGATGGAGAAATTATTGTGGGGTGGGATAGCTTCCACAAATAGTGGGATAAATGATAGAATCACAAATTTGTTATTTTATTTTCTTTTAATATGTCAATTTATTATCTTTTAAAATAAAAGTAGGTTACAAAAATTAAGATGCCAGGAAATTTCGTGCTTTTTGTACTTTAAGTATTCGTACCATATAGCACTGTTGATGGTAAAATAGGTTCAACAATTTTGTTGACCCATTTAATGGGGTGGGTTGGATTGGAATTTTCAACCCACTCTCAAAACATGCTCAACCTAATGCAACCTGTTTTTTGGCTGGTTAAATTGGGTTGACTTCTTTTATTTTTTCATTGTATTTAACGAACAAAAGTATTAATGTTTCTAGTTTTGGCCTTTTATGGGCATCGATAGATGTATTTGATGTTTCAAATTTGAATGTTTGAATGGACTAGTTAATAGTTATTATAGTTATATTAGAATGGTTTATTTTTGTTATTTTTTTATTTGTTTGGTGGGTCAACTAATGGATCACCCTTTTATAACCCATTTTTTAATTTGTTTCTATATAATTATAAATTATGGCGGGTCAACCCAACCTACACTTACCAAGGGTTGTTGTTGGGATTTTTCAACCCACTCTCAAAACGAGTTCAACTATACCCCGGTTTTTTGGCGGGTTGGGTTGAGTTGACCTGTTTTGTCACCCCACTTCTCAATGAAAAAGGGTGCAGTGTTATTGTACCTTGGATATCAACTTAAAGAAATAAACAGATTATTGATGATATAATTATGGGCTTAGATATTTAAAGGAATAGGAATATGTTTGTTAGAATGTGAGTTTGGACCTAACTCCCAACTTATAAGGTGAGGATTGCTCTCCACTTATATATCTCGGAATTATCTCTAGCCAATGTAGGACTTCAACATGCCGCTTTTGCCCACGGCTACCTGCCACAATGTGGGACTTCAACAACTCTTTGCCCACAGTTACCCACACAACTAAGGTGGGCTAGGGGTGACCACAATTAAGGTGGCTTTCCAACACTCCCCCTCACACTCAAGGCTACCTACCTAGAGAGTGATAAACACGGATGACCCAACCAATGGATTTAGGATAGACTTTGATACCATGTTAAATTGAAAGAACATTGGCATAATATGACAGAAACCGTATATCTGAATACAACACAGATATGAGATTATGTAAGCTTATTGCAATAATTACAAATAAATGGAGGATATTTGGTTTCCTCTGAATAAGAGATCATGCGCCTATAAATTTTATTTATTACAATGAATGCAGAATATTCGTAATGATTCTCAACAGTGTTTTCTAAATTACCAATACAATTCCATCATGCACTTGTTCATGACAAGTTAGGAACCAGTAAACTTGAAGCATACTTAAAGTAGAGCCTCTACTTCCTTCTATAGTTCTATTTTATAACCAAAACCAATCATCATAAATACAAATATGCTTCATCTTTCTTTCCACATATCTATTGAGCAGAAAAGAAAATTTATGAATGAAAATACCTTCAATCAGCAACATCCTGGTGCCATCTTTCTTATTTATAAGCATATCTACATTAACATATGTGGCCCCACTACAGACCTGAGGTCAAATTCAAGAGTAAGGCTGGGTAATAATCACAAGCGATGCTTTATTCAAAAAATGGGAAGAGGGCATACCTCATCCAATGCATTGTCCAAAAGCTCAGCCAAAGCTGCATAAACATAGCATAACCAATCTAAGAATGATAAATAATGATAAATCTCAAGTTTCAAGGGGAAGTGCAAAAATTCATTAAATATCACAAATAAAAAGATTAACCATTAACCATTGATACAAACATGCCCATTTTCCACTTTACCTCCAAGAGCCCACTTATGACTTGTGGCATTGGAGTGTAAAAACTTGGGGTGAACTCTGACATGATCCATACCAACTGCAAATTTTAGAAGAAATATCAGATTATGGTTACATTGTCAACAACACAGGCTAACGAAAAGCACCTCAAGTTTGTGACAGCCAGACAAAAGGAATAAAAGAACCAACCAAAAGAAAAGGGCAACAAGAATATTTATGATAATGAAGAACTTATTGAATTTATTCATTGCATAACAAAGAAGGTTCAGAAAAGGTTCAATGCTGAACCTTAATTAAAGCACCATGTTCAGAAATGGTCAGCCAAGTCCCAAGACATTAATTGAGAGAGTATGATAATCAATACTGATTACTGAATAGTAAAATTGTGCATAGCATGATGGTCGCTATACTAAAGAGTATGCATTCAAAGAGAAGTATTGTAAGAGAATTTGGAAAAGAAAGATACTTGCATGGGTTATATTCAGGCTATACAAGACATGTGTGAAATACTTACCAATTTAATTCCTAAAAGGATTACATCAAGGCCCGACCTTTAGTTCTTACCTATTCAATCCCTCAACAATCAAAACTACATCATCCACAAGAAGCAAGACTAAGGAATTTCCTAAAAGGATAGGATGACATCAAGGCTGAACCTTTAGTTCTTACCTATTTAATTTAGTCTTGGTCTCTTGGATGTGCTTACCAAGGACATACAATCGATTATCGCCAATTGGATGTTTTTTATGGATGGTGTAGTTTTGATTGTTGAGGGAAGAGGGTAACTCTAAACTTGAACTTTGGAGACAGACTTTGGAACCAAAGGGTTTTCACTTGAATAAAAGTAAGCAAGAAACAAGAAAATGATTTGGAAGTTGAAATGGGAGCAAATGTTACACCACAGGTTTCTAAGTTTAGAGAGATGTGATACATATACAACAATTCATACAACAACTAGAGGAACTTCAGCCCAAAATAGGATAATCCTTTAATTGTAAAATTCTTTGCAATTTCCTATTATGAATTTTGTTAAGGCACACGCAAAAACAAAAACAATGTATGGTAATCTCTGTATTTCCCGGGGAATCATGCAGGTTTTCCCTCCCCAAAAATAATCTCTACCTCATCTAACATCTAACTAAGGTTCTCTCAATCATTTTTAATTATAAACTTGTCATATGTTAGAAACAACAAGCCCGTGGATAAATTCTCAGTTCCGAATAAGCATTATTAAAAACTACGGGGAAAACAAGCATTGCGAGAGGCCTGTCTATCCGCATTTTTTATTCTTTGCATACGTAGTTTGTGCGAATATCGGTTGGTTTGTAAAATAAATAAAAAATGGATACCGAATGCTAATATCATTCTTATTGTTGTCATATATTATAGATGAAAAATGAAGACCAGAAACATAAGAAAAAGTGTAGAACACAATATCATCCCCAATTAGTAACTATTTGGCATTTCATAAGAACAAAACGCACCTGTTGAAGATCCAGAGCCTCCGAGAGGAGCACCATCGTAATCCCCGGCCTTCCAGAACTGCTTGGAGCTATTCAGACTCAAAATCTTACTCGCGTTGGCGCGCGATGCCGCCGAATTAAATGCCCATTCCGGCGCCGGTAAGGACAGCACCGCAGTGGGAGGAGGCGCCGGCGCCGGAGGGAGAGGGGTGAGGAATCCAACCGGCAAAACCACTCCTCCAGCCTCGCTCGTCCTTCGCTTCTTGGACGGACTCTCTAACGAAGAAGAAGCACCGTTCACTGCGTTGGCGACTGCACCGTCCAAATCATTCACCTCGTCTTCGTCGGTGTCGGAATCGCTGAGTTCAATAACCGAACCCGGAGGGGGCGCCGAAACGACGCCGTTTCTTGGCCTCCTCTCGGTGACAATCGGAGTCTCCAACACTTCTTCTTTTACGCAAACATCCATGGCTGGCTAAAACGGGAGATGAAGATTCAACAAAGAAACATGCAAAATAAAAAATAAAAAAGATTGAAGTTGGAAAGTTAAAATCTCAACGAATGAATCAAGTGAAGGTGATGGGAACGGTTGAACTAAAAAGGGGATTTGTCTGTCTCGTAGAGGAGAGAAGAAAAGACGCATTCCGCCCTTGATGCAGGGAATATGGTGCACTCAGCCACGTTTCTTTTTTTAAAATACTACTACTTCTTTAAGGAACTTGTACCAGCAAAATCCTTTTTAAATTCCTCTTTCAGTATTTCTTAACTGATTTTAATATTATTCTCCCATTTTAATTACAGTTTTATTTTTATAATCTATGTATTTAAATATTCTCCCATCTGTACTAAATATTACGAAGAATAGTATCGACGATTCGAAGGCATCCACAAATCATTTAATAGTAATGATAGGATAAGATAAGATAAAAATAGAATATAAAATAAAAGTTGGATACAAAAAAAAAGGATAAAAATATAGTAAGTTCTTATTTTATTCAATTTTTTATTTGATATATCTATATTCATTAATCTATTATTTTTATTTATAATTTATATTTCTATTGATTATGATATTACTCGATCGAAAACTAAAAATTAATTCTGGGGTATTAAGATTTATTAAAGGATTAACATCTTTTAATATATTTTTTTTCATATACATGAATCAAAAATCAAACTCGGCATAAAAAAAGTATCAAAATTTCAAATACAATTTAAATGATTGATTTAATTCATTTATGTAATTAAAAAAGTAATACTTGAATTAAAATTCATTAAATGTTGATTGAAAATACAAAATTAATTAAGATTTTCTATTTAATACAATTCAAATATGTTATAATAGTATCCTTTATTGTTTAAATTAAGTAATATACACTGTCCAAAAAAAATTTATCCTCACAAATTTTAGGGACAAACATGTAATTTACAATTGCATTAAAAAGTTAACAGAAATTTAAAATTTTAAATACAATTAAAAATAACAAAATTAAAAATTAAACGATTGAATTAAAAGGTGTAATGTTATTTATTTGAATTAAAATTGCATTAGCCTTTAATAGCTGTATATGTTTGCACACTAATTATGTAATCTTATTTTAAAGGACTAATTATGTAATCTTATTTATTGCTTTCCATTTTTTCCATCTTGTGTTACTTTTTCCTAGGCATTAATTAGTCATAAAAGGTGTTTGGCAAATAAATATAAAAGCAAAATTAGACACCCATAAAATACTCATGTACTTTATTAAAATAAGTGCATTAAAAAAAAATGGTACATAGGATTTTTTTACAAATATACTCTTTGTTAAAATAATTGCATTAAATATTTTTTTCTCAAATTTTATTACAAATATGACACTTACCTAACTTGATTATAAGATTTAAATGAATTTATATATAAAAAAAACATTTGCAAAAGAAAATTTAACAAAACTAATTTCAATATAATTTTTACAAATATTAATTATTTGATTTAATTATGACATTGTTTTACTGGGTTGAAAATTATAATGGCTTACTATCATATTAGATGTTGAATTATAATATTTTTCCGATAATATTTATCCCGTTAAAAATTAACTAGTATATTAAATGAGTGCAATACACAAGTATAATTAAGAAATATATTGATCATGTTATAATAAACGATCATATTATTACAGATTAGTGAAGAGAATAGGCGACGGTGTGCTCACGTTATAAACATAGTTATGTATTATGATTATCATTACATTATACCATAAGTATCATAATTATATAGGTATAAAAGATAACTGACTAGCGTTGCCTTTTCAAGGCTGTAATTTCCCCCCTTTTTGTTTTGGTTTTCTCCCATTACCAAAAAAACGGTGAATTGCATTGTGTTTAAGAGAATGTCGAATTCCTAGAATAATTATTAGATGATTAATATAAGAATCGTTGAAATTATTTAACAATTACAAAATAATGCAAGAGATTAAATAATAGATAAAGAGATAAACTTAGATTAAATAATTACAAAGAAATATTTTTGTACAAATATAAAAATTAATTAATTTTCAAAATTAAAGATAGATAAAATCATGTTGATAAGTGCAACATTTAACAATGGAGACAAGCATCTCGATAAAGATAAATCTTAGGTGAGGATATTTTGTACTTGATAAATGGGTAATGTAGTCTTTTCTTATAATTAAAATTTCCCCTAGTTGAGAAAGATAAATTTCCACTTGTTCATAAGAAATTTTTTCATGAAAAATTTAGCAAAAAACATTATGGAAAACATTCTTTTTCATAAATATTATTTTTAAAGTAGAAATTAAACATGGAAAATCAAGATTCCAAAAAAAGAAGAAATAAAAAAAATTCCTACTAAATTTCTCCTGAGTGTATCCATGGTGGGCCTTTATCTGCATTGTGCTCAAGTGAGTTCACATTTAGAAATACAAAGCAAGTGAACTTTTTTTTCAACTTTAATTGGTCTTATTGTCTATATGAAATATTATTGTCTTAACTTATATCTTTAAAACAATTTTTTTGTTATATTATAGCTTCTTTTTCATCTTCCAATACTATCATATAGTTTTTTCATTTGTATCTTACTTTTTTAATTTTTTTTTATTAATGGTTTTTATCATGTTGCCTCAAGATTTTTTTCTCATCATTAATTGTTGTGATTATTACGTCATCTCTTCATTTCTTCATATTCCTAGCCGTATGTTTGCACTTTCTATATTGAATTTTCTAATAATGTTAAACAATTTATATTATAGCGCTATGTTATTGTTGTTTATTTTCAATTGTTTATAATTGTAAAACAATGCATAAATTTTTGAAAGTTTTGCTTTGAAAATAAAAATATTATCCAACCAACATTTTCCATCGAGTGATTCCATGATGGAACTTTATAGACACCGTACTCAAGTGAGTTCACAAAGCAAGTGAACTTTTTTCAACTTCTATTAGTGTTTTTGTATATTTAAAACATTGCTGTCTTAAGTTATATATTTTATATAAATTTTATTTCCTTTGTTATATTTTAGTTTTATTTTTTCGTCTTCCAATACTGTAAAATAAAAAATTTATTCACTTGTCTTCTTATTTTAATAATATATACTTTCATGTATCTGTACTACGTACAAAGAAAATGATTTCAAATAAAAAAGATTCACATATCAATTTCACACATAAACTTATCCTGTGTGCCTTCATGAAAATGTTCCCCTCTATTTTTTGTTTAGATATCATATTCATATTCTTTTTCACACAAATTAATTTATGGAGAATTATGACGCAAAACAATTAATTTAATATTGATTGCAAATTTATCCACAATATAGGTGTTTTTCCTTTGTGATGTGAACATATCACAAAATTTTATTTGACCATTAACACGCAAAAATTTAATGTTTTAATTTGTGACATGGCTAAAGTAGGGAATCGATATTTATTTTATCTTTAGATTCTAATTAAGTACATAAGACTTAATAAAATATGGGGTGAAACGTGAATTAAATTCATGGAATGTGTGAGAATGCATTGAGATATTTGTTTGAGGATTATGTTGTTATTGGAGTAGTTATAGTGATTTGGTTGGAGAGAAAGGGAAAACAATTTCATCTTTTTGAATGTGTGAGCGTTAATAAATTTATAATCGAAAGATGAAAATTCAAATTTTAGATTTTAAAAGTAAAAAAAGTGTGACAAATTCATTTATCAATTAAATTTTTGTTCGTTACCATTAATGAAATAACCTAATGACATATTAACAATTTTGTCAGCACTCTACATAGACAAAAATGACTATTTATTAAAAATATATTTTAATTTTCATCATCCCTTTTTTTAATCATTGTAAGTATAATATTATAATAAACACTTTTAAAAAATAAAAAAACAAGTATGAGTTAAAACAAATATAATATCAAGCATAATATTGATTAATAAGCATAATTTATCTATTTCTTTTACATTTCTAATTTGACAATATCTTACCTAAAATATGAGACTAAAACAAAAATGTATAGTTATTAAGTTAATCCTTAAAAAAATGAGACCCAACTTAATATTGTCAGTACCTAATGTTATTACAATAGAAATTTCAGAGTAACAGAGAGATTATGCTTATTAATCAATATTATGTTTATTCTAACATATGTTGTTTTTCTATTTTTTTTAGTGTTTATTGTAATGTTATGTTTGTAACGATTAAAAAAGGAAGAGATGAAAATTAAATTATATTTTGGATAAATAGTTATTTACGTTCCTAAATGTGTAGAGTGCTAACAAATTCGTTCCTGGCTATGTCGTGTAAGCTTTTTTATTAACGATAACGAACAAAAGTTAATCGATAGATGAAGTTGTCGCACTTTTTTCACTTTTAAGGACTAAAATTTGAATTTTTTTTTAAAAATAAAATTGTCAACGCTTTACACGTTCAAGAACAAATATGACTATTTACCCTATTTTCTCTAGCTATGAGAAGAATTGTGGTGAACATGATTATTGAGATGACATGTATTTTGAGGAATGCAAGACAAATTGTGGAAACAAGTGGTGCAGTGGTCGTGTGGGAAATTTTGCTTGTGATAAGTGATTAAGTTATGAAAGATATGCTTAGAATAATCACATATACTTGTGATTAAGGAATCTCACACATACAAGTAAAGATGATTTCAGTGGATAAAGTTGTTGAAAAGTTAATCATCAAAATTTAGATGACCATAAAGTGGTGGTATATGGGGAATGTATTGTTGACTTATTGTTTCTTGGGTATAGCATAAAGTTTGTGGTCACGTTTCTGCAGTACCCGACTTAGCAAGATGACAAATATGAACATATGTCCGTCATTTAATTTAAAAATCTATAAAATCATTAAGTTTTGAAAGTTCTATTGGTAGTGAATCTGTGATGTGATAAATTGTGAATTAGTTAGAAAATGTTTTTAGGGTTATGAAGGAGACTCGTGAAAGAACCACATTGTTGTGGTTAGCGATTTTGTGTGTATTATTGTGGTTAATGATTTTGTGTGTGATTGTTGTTTTGTTTGTAATTTTAGAGGAGGCTGAGAGACACAATTCATACACCTTTTATTTTATTTTTTTAACGAAAGATGAACGACTTAGAGCGGATAATAAAGATGGAATGGAAAAGTTACAGCAAACACTAAGGATGTAGATTGACTAGTTGGAGTTAAAAGGGGATCATTAGATGGTGTCTCACCAGTTCAAGTGAGTAAAAAAGGATTCGAATTTCATTGATTTACTAATCTTGGTCTTTATATTTTATCCTACACAATAGGATGCACTAGGATTGATTATTATGATGTATCATTTAATACAAATGACTCAAATGTATGTTGTATTCGGTTTTAAGAATGTAAGTATAGGTATATTATGTGTACTAGTTTTATTTAAAGATAAATTTGAGTGTTCAAACAAAATCTCTTATGCTTAAGTGCTATAAAGTGGACCTAATTTTTTAAAAACAATCAATTTGATTTTACTAAGATCGATATTTTGTCAAAAAAGGATTTCAATATATGCCAAATTAATTAACAAAGATTATTTTAGTTTTAAATTTAAAGTAAAAAAAGTGATAAAAGAAAATAAATTTACATTGACTATGATAGGATGTTTTATAAAATTGACAATTTATTTATTCCATATATAATTAATAAGAGAATTTATAACAGTACTAAGAAGGAATGTTATATCATGGCTCTAATTATAAAAGGAAAAGTAGGCTGCATATATATATATATATATATATATATATATATATATATATATATATATCAAGCGTAAGATTATTTCAGGATAATCTTAATTCGAATCTAAATATATAATTGTGTTAATAAGTGGTATATACCAAAAAATATAAATGGAATAATTATGAATTAAAAAGATAAAAATGGGAGACATATATTACGAATTGAAGATAACTTTGTTAGAATTATAAATATAAATCATATTTTTATTCATAGATTATTAATATTAAGAATTAATTAGTAACCACATGATAAGCTAAAAATGTCATATTATTTACTTTTTATATTTTACATAAGATTTAATAATTTAAATTTAATTATCATTTTCATTGCTCAAAACAAGGATTCTCATATAAGTAATTTCCAAGAGATATATACAATGTGATCTACTAATAAAAATCACCAATAAATTGTAGTGCAAACGATGAAAATGGGGCTAGCTTGTGATTGTGACAAAACAGCCTCCTTAATTTTCATAGTCAAAATCTACATAATATTTCTATAATTTAATAAGTTAACAGTACTTTTATTATGTTATAAAGTTTATGAAAGCCTTATAAAGTAGAAAATAAAATCTTCACAAATTTAGTACGATTTAATTTATATAATTTTTAATAATAAAGAGTATATTATTAAAAAAGTTATGAAGCTTCAATATTTTTCTTTTCTTTTGGGGATCATATTTAGTACTTAATAGAGTAGGGGATGCCTTAATTATAATGAGATGGGTACCAAGTTTCTTTCTGATCTTCCCCTAGAAGTGGAAATGGGAGTAACGACCAAGCGTTTATTTTTTTAATTGATACTTTTTTTTAATTAGTTGGGAATCTATTTTAAAATAAAAAAAGCAAAGACCAAGGAGGAGACAATACACAAGGATAGATATCTAAAACCTTGAGTCAGTAGGAGTAAGTAATAATAATGATTATTATTATTATTGGGGACAAATTAGGTACTTCATATCTTAGTGTTTATAAAATAATTGAGGTTAGTGTTATAATGTGACAGTTAAATATGTTATTCACGTTTTGAGCGTGATAATATTTTTTTTCAGATAAGTAGTAATAAAAAAACGGTTTGTGGATAAATTGAACATAATAAATGTGTACATCATGAGATAATTATTATTATAATAATTATAGATTATTGACCAAACAATAAGTTCAAATACATGAAAATTGTAGAGACAAAGTATTAAAACTTAAATTATTTATTTGTAATTTCATAAAAGTCACTAAAAAAAAGGATCTACCCTACAGACATTTTTACCTACAAATACAGGTAAAACTAAAAAATATTTTTACCTACAAACATTTAGTATAGGTAAAATCTCATATTAATATAATAAATATATAACATTAAAAAATACTTCTACTTATAAATATTTAATGTAGGTAAAACTCTAAAAATTTTGTGCCTACAATTATTTAGTGTAGGTAAAATTTTAAAATATTTATATATATATACACTTAATATAAGTGAAATCTTAAACAACTTATACTTACAACTACATGATATAGATAAAACAAAATTCTACCTACAACAAATATTTAGTGTAGGTAAAAAGCTTATAATTAAATTTATTATAAATTTAAAATATAATTTATACATTTAAAAATATTTATTTATTATGAATTATAATTATATAAAAACAAGTATTTATAGTCTATAAACATGCCAAAGTACTAATTAAAACATAATCTTTTAAAAATATTTATAAAAGATAAAATAAAATCTATTTAATAAATAAATAAATAAACAATAGCCTTGTCTCAACAAAAACGTGAAAGAGCATGAAATGTGATTTAAATCAAAAGGAATAGCGAAAGTGAAATCAAAAGGAGCAGAAGAATAGCGAAAGAAGCGGAATCGGAGAACAAGAGGTTGAGAAAGGAATTGCAGGAACTGAAGGTGAAAGCGGAATCGCCATTGTTCCCCTTTTTTTCTTTTTTCTTTTCTGATTTTGCAATTCAAATCTGTTCCATTTTTGCTCCAGATTTGCGATTGTGCTTTACTATTTTTCGATTTGTGTTGTTCTGACTATGAAATCTATGTGATTATTTGCTCGATGGTGTTCTGTGAGGCGGTTACGCGTTATTCTTTTTCTTGTTTAAAATGTTTAAAACCTTGATTTCTCAGACTCTCCAATACCATTCATGACTTCGTTTGGATTTCATGGATTACAGGTATCTCCAGTTCCAATACACAAATTTTAGTTCTTACATCTTTTTCGCACTCACGTTCTCATTTTGTAGTTCAACCTCCAGCTACAGCAAGCATTCTCAAACCTTCTTTTGCTCCTCCTCTGGTAACACTTCTTCTGCGCACCTTTGCTTCATTGTCTTATGCTCTTTTTAAATAAAAAAAATAATGTTAAGGTGCCATTTGATTCGCTCTCTCTAAAGATTGTTATATAGCTTGAAGGAGTGAGCAACAAATTGTGAGACACGATTGCCGAAATATAAACAGCATAGGCAATTTTGGAGTCCATAAGAATATTTTCTTGACATATAGTTTCAAATTTTGAACGAATCGAAATGATAAAGTAGAAGTATACTCAAGTTAATTTGATTTTGAGTATTACTTGACCATAACTAAGAAAATACTATATAGGAAGAGTAGAACTGCTAATTCCGATTTTATGCAATTGAGTGATTGGTAATGGTAAGACTTTGATTGTTAAATTGAAGTAAGTTGTTAATTTTTATTCTGGTAGACAAAGTCATAATAAGAGTTGTAAGGCCTAGTATTTCCATTACCGATCATGATTTCAGAATGCTTCTAGTAAATGATAGTTGTAAGGCCTTCACCTACAACATTATCTTCCCTCCCTCCTCTGCTTTCGGTTATTTTGATATGAAAAACAATATAACCACCTTCAAATGCAGACACAATCAAAAAGTCAACCATATAAATGACTTCATCAACTATACAGGATGTCCTTCCTCTTATTTTTACGTTGCCCCTCCATACTCTGATTATGAGTCCCTGTGCTCCTTAATCTCCTCATGTTCAATGGTTAAACTTTCCGTGAGACAAGATTCTCAGTTCTTCAAAAATCCATTTGGATTTTTAAATGCTGAAATTACCTTTAAATTCAAGTTTTCAAAAGAATGTCTGCAGTGTTACTATGGAAGAAGAGATGGAATTTGCCGACTTGACAGCAAGGGGAAGCTTGCTGTACTTTTTCATTATCTAACTGGATCAACTACTGCTTTTAAATGATGCAGGAAAACTAGAGTTTGGACTCGGACTCGGAAGCTAGCATTGATGCTAGGTGACGGACAAATTTTTAACATTCAAATACATCATGCTTCTAAACTAGAATATTAGTTTTAGTTCTTATCAAAATTTAATATAATTTTAGTTCTTATATTTACTGCTGACTAGAAACTAAAAATACACGTTTCTAGGTAAATGTATAGACGAATAACATTATTTTTTTTTATAAAAATTAAAACTAGTATTTTAAATTTTAACTGTCTTTCAATTTTATGTAGAACTCCAAAATTATGTAGACATATAAGGATAATTTCATGAACTTCTAAATATTTCTATTATTGTTGCTGTGGTAACTCTGCTTACTACATTGCTACCTATGTATATCCTTGAGTGTGCTGAAGTCATCTTTAATTGAACTGTTTCTCAAGCAAATCAACCTGACTTTGACATCATCAATATTTGGGAATGCATCAATATTTGAGATCTTGAAGTTTCCTGGAGGGTTAACTGTAATACCAGTGCAGTCTGCTTATATTTGGCAGATGCCTGAGATTTTATTTAATTTTACTCTTAACAATTCAATATCTGAAGTATTGGAAAGTTTTGATGACTTCAAGGATGAATTGAAGTTTGGATTGCATCTAAACTCTGACGAGGTACAGTCCCATAACCTGATTCACTTGTTATTTTGAGGGTCTTGGTTTTGATTTTATAGATGCCACTTGAAACATTGAAGCACTAATCTATCTCTGATTTCTCAGACTCAGCTTGCATTTAATCACCCCCTCCCCCCCCAAAAAAAAAATCTTGTCATCACTTTTTTTTTAAACTTATTTGTAAGTTTGGTCTCTCTATTATGGCTGATGTGTAATTTTCGTCCATCAATAATTTTTTGCTTGAATTTAGTCTCCCTATTACTTTAATTGTTACAAATTCACAATCAAGTCCTTTTGTCAATTTTTCTCTTCCATAAGCTCCCATATTCTCATTTTCTTCTCACAGTTTATGTGAATTGAACTAATTAAAATATTTAAACTTCTTCCACTTCAAAGCATCATATTTTACCCAAAATTGATATCGGTATACAATTTTCATAAATTGATTCCATAAATTAATGCTATTCAGCTATACTCTTCTATGCTTTTTTAGTTTATTTTGTTTTGTTTTATGGCAAACACCTGCCATTAGCTAATAAATCGAAATTACAGGTCACATCAAGCTCTGTCAGACTGGTCAGCTCCACAACTAGAGAGCTTCGGAATAAGAATGTCATTTATACTCATAAATTTGTTTGTTTTCTGTTTTGATATTTTAATTCAGATTTTGTAATATTTATTTTGTCCTATGTTTTTTTAATAATATAGAGCAATAATCCAATAACATGATTCTAAAACAAGTTAATGACCCAATGGCAGTGTATATTTTACTTATTTTAATTCCTTAAAGTTGAAAGGATTTTGCATCACTGCAAGACTCCTCCAAAAGGGAGAACTCCAGATTCTGATATCTTAAAGCTACATATAGTCTACAAAGTAATATAATTTATGGCAAATTCCTTGGAATAAGTTTTATATAATATAAGATCGTTCAGCCAAACATGATTTTGTTTAATTGGTATCAGTATTTTCGCTATTGGTATAGAAATACTTAATTAAAGTATCTCCATCCTTATTCCTGTTATTAGTTTAATCATTAACAAAAAAAAAATTAATGATTGATATTTTAATATATTGATTAATTATTTGTTATTGTTATTTATATGTGCATAGTATCAATTGTTGACTTTTTTGTATATTATTCAATATTCAATAATCCTTCTTTCAATTATATTATTTTTTCATAAAATTTAATAATAAGAAAATAAAATATATTTAATTTTATTTTCATTATTATATGATATTTACCTACAATTAGACTTATAGGTATATGTTAATGACTTATACTTACACTTAGAGATTGTAAATATATGTTAATGACTTTTACCTACGGTTAGAGGTTGTAGGTATACATTGATGACTTTTACCTATACCTAGAATAAATTGTAAGTACTACCTATAGTGACAAACAAATATAATCATAGGTAAAGATATGTCCGTAGGTAAAACTTGTACATACAGACTAATAACTGTCACAATACGTCCCCTCAAAGTTGACGGAGAAAGTGTCTGTAGGAAAATGTCAATTATACTTTTACCTACAGATTATTGACTTATAGTGACAGATTTTGTCTGTAGGCATATATCTTTTTCCTTGTAGTGAGTGAGGAATGCATTTATATACACTTAATAGGACATTACATCTAAATAGTATTTTGTGTCACATTTGTAATCTTTATACTTTTTTTAATTAGCAAATATAATAAATTAGTAGAGGTACCAAAAGAAGTTACAACATTACAATACATTGTGTAAAATCTATAGGTTAGCTCATTTTAATCCTTTTTAATCCAAATCTCATTATTTCTTTTTATTTATTTATTAATTCTTATAATTTTAAATATATTTTAAAAAATTCACATAATTCTTTCAAATCTTATAAATCTATAAAGTTCTTTTAAATACTTTAAATTCTTATAATATAAATCTATTAAAATCTAAATTATAATAAAAATCTTCTAAAGAAATATGATAAATCATAATATTCTTACATAATCTTTAAAATTCACAAAACTTTTTTTTATACCAAAATAGTCTTTAAAGTCTTAATCCAATATGTAACACCCCAAAATTTTGGAAGTATAGTCAATCATCAGGATAAAATGTTGATCAGAGGCAGTATAAAGATTTGGGAGAAATGACGATTTTACCCTTTGGGTGAAGAGTAAAAGTACCAAAATGCCCCTGGGTCAAAACTGACCAAGATGACTTTAGAAATTTGTGGAAACCTGAGTATAGGATAAAATACTTTTAGATAACAAATTATCAGTAAGGTTGATGGCAGAAAACCCTAAAATAGAATTTCTACGAATTTTGGAAAATAGGATGAAAAGAGCTTAATCTAGATTATCTCGAGTATCAGAAAATTATAGGAAAAAGATGGATGTAATCTATGAAGTTTTTCTTAATTATGGGAGGAGTAGGTTGCCTAAATAAGTTAGTTTAGTAATTTTAATAATTCAAGACAAATTGGACCAATAAGAACTTAGAAAATTGTTATTACATGTAATAAAAAGGAAAAATTGTTGATTTGGTTATCTAAGGTCAAGCCTTGGCCATGTGATACACAATCAAGGGAGAAAGGCCGTAGAACATTCAAGAATAGACACATGGAGAGTTAAGAAACCTAGCCATTTCCATTGGTCCATGTGTAAAGAAAGTAATTAATGCTTAAAAAGATATTTGAAGCAAATCTTATGTTGTCTCCTTTGGCAAAATATGTGGATATCTACGGACATTATTTCGACGATCCCAACGGTCAAAACTTAGATATGTAAGATAGGAATATACCCTTAAAATTTTAAGAAGATCCAACGGTTAACAAATTCAGAATGAATATTTCTACAACACGGGTTTTGGGCAGATATTTTTATGACTAAGCCTAAGTTATTCCACAAAAGAGAAGGAAAATAAATGGAATACATCTTAGCCTAGCTAGTCCACGTGCAACACAAGAAAAAAAGAAGAAAAGTGTAGAAATCTCATGAATCAAGACACTTGTAGGGTAAGGAATTGATAGCCAATAAAAAGAATCCAACTAAAAGCAAAACAATCATGACTTTGATGCAACAAAAATCTACAACACCTAAGCCTAAAGCAACCACACGGATTGCACTCCAAATTGCCTAGTATACGTGCAAAACAAGACAGCCAAGGAAGATTATGGAGTTTTCATGAAATAAGACACTTGGATGGTGCAAATTAAAGAGCCAATAAGAATAAGCCACAAGGAAAGCTAGGCATAATGACTTTGAAGGATATTTGTAGAAAAATCAAGCCTTTAAGCACCCTATAAAAAGGGGTTGGAATCAGAATTTGGGCAGCTCTAAGAGAGCTGGAACCGTGCACAATTCCTCCTAAAGCCTCTCATTTTATCTCTTCCAAATTATACCTTTCACCTAGAGCAAAAATCAAGGCCTATATGCTTATAATGTCCACGTGAAGATCAAGGAACTTTAGGAGCAAGGATTCTTCAACTTCAAATAAGGAAAAGCTGTCCAAAAAGCTTAGGAAACCAAGGTATGGGGAGTTTATGTTGAGCTTAGTTTGAATAATAATCCTTAATTGATTTTATTTTGCTTTGTAGACTAGGTATTTGATAAATTGTCTTAAAGAGCTTAAATGATTAATTGTTTAAGTAACTTGGTTTTAAATTAAGGAATAAGTATTGAATCAATAACTTAAATCTAGTTTAATGAAGGAAAGCTAAAAGTAATCAGAAAGTAAGAGGTAGTATAGTTGTCTTTAAGAAAACAATCGTTTAAAGCTATAGTTGTTAAATAAAATATGTTGACATATATTGATGTTAGCCGAAATTATGATTATGATTCCTTAAGTATCTATGTTTAATTTGATGTTAGAAATTGATTGGAAATGTGTCTAGGATGTGGAAAATGATGTTAAATAGCTTTCTTCTACAAGTATTCTATATTGCACACCATGTGTTCGATAGTTTGTCACAAAGAGGAAAAGATGTTTAAGTGTTGTGGATTTGAATCTTTATTGTTGGATATGTAGTATACTTGCATGATTGAATATTTTAAAGGAATAACTACATGATTTTACATGTGTTGTTTAGTGTGTCCATAAAGCACACCAAGTGTCTGATGAAAGGATTCAAAGAAATAAAATAAGTTATGTGATCTTTCATGTATAACTTTAACATGTTGCTTGGTGGTTGATGATTTGGATGTTGAGAAACAAAGTAAGAATGGTGTTATGTTGATGATGGAATAATTGAAATCCTCGTGTTGTATGGTGATTATTTATGGATTCCAAGAATTGTGGTGAACTTTGGCTGATGATGAGGTTGTGATGAAAAGTTTTATGTGATGATAGAAATAAGTTTTATGTGTTCTAAAAATATATGCTATGAGTTGTAATAATGTTTAAAGAATGGATAAAATGAATTAATCATGCATTTCATATACATATGCCTAGCGGGGGTTAATCCGTGGTGTTATGCCTGGCGGGGGGCTAATCCGTGGAGATGTTGTCAGATAGCTAAACCGAGTCCATGCGTTCAGAGGTGTTGAACTGGGGGGTAGTGTGTTTCAGGGAGGACCACACCACCATGATGATCACATAGGTGGAGGTGACATTCCTACGCACCCCTGCCCTACCCCGACTGAATGGATAGGTGTGTCACTGGGATGGGGCTATCTTGACTGTGGCCACTGGTGATGATTTTATGATAAGCTGAGATCTCGGTCATGCATCATATAAAAAGACGAGCATGCATCTTATACATCGCACAATGGGTATATGTATGATGATCTGTACACTGTATAAGCTGTGTGGATTTTATTTATCTGTGTTTATATTATTCAAACTATGTTTGGCATAAACTTACCTCGGTGTTGTGTCTGTGGTTGGCACCTGTGATGACCCCAATTTATTTGGGTGAGCAGATGAACAGTGAAGCAGTGAAGGATTTTAAAGAAAAGATGATGAAGATACGTTGATGACTTGTACCAAATTTAAATTCCTTGTATTTTATGTTGACTTGTATTTGGACTGTATAATGAACTATTCTATGGTCTGTATTGCTGAACTGTACTTTATTCTTTTAATTAAACCGTAGAGAGAAAGAATTCGTTTAGATATAAACGACTAGTAACATTACAAGCAAAGCGAAATAAATTTTCGTGAAAAAGATATACTAATCTAATTTTAATACAAAGTGGTCACAAAATTTTTACTAAAATCAATCAAGCACGAGAGAGTAAAAGGAGGCGTTACACAATACACCTCTAAAAATGTTTTTGTCAATATAGCTTATTTCCGATTGAAATCAAATTATTAATGTGATAAATATTGTATATATGTTGATGCCTCGAATGTGATGATGAAATTGATCAACAACTCTTTAATTTCAGAGAATAAGAGAAGTTGATGCATGACGAAATCTCACTACTTCATTTTATTCTAATTTGCTGTGAATACATAGAATTAACCCGCACAAGCTAGTAAACCTAAATAAAAAAAAAATAAATAAGGATAATATATTTCTAATTTCCCTAATTAAATAAGGATCATATCTTCTTAATTTTCCTAATCAAACAAGGATGACATCTATCTAAAATTTTCCAAAATAAAACAATAAATAGTTTAAAAAAATACGATAAAGATAATATTATTATTTTAACCTCTTAATCGATGGAATTTGAAAAACATCTCGTAACATGCTCTGCATCGTGTGTACACTAACAATATGCTGTATTATGCTAACATTTAGCAATATTAATAATATGCATCAATATGACTTCCAATTGAAATTAAATTTATTAATAAAAGAGTGATGCTTAGTTTGACTTAAATGATATTCAGTTTAGCTTCTTAAAAAAAAGTGCGGCTTTTTCTAAATTAAAAAAAAAAAACTGTAAAACCTATTCCATTGCATGTGGAAAATTTGGATTGGTTATTTGAAAACTAAAGAGAGAAAAGATAAATTTAATAAAATACTAATTCAAAATCAAACGATGACTATATCACCCTTTTTAATAGGAGTAGACAGTGGTAGTCAAACACAATCCAAGATTATTTAAAACTCGTTTGCATGCTTATTGAACATTTGGCCCTGTCCACGCAAGTAGGTTGACATATGCTATCACAGCTTTTGAAATTGCATTCGCATAAATTCAACTAGTCCACACGAATAAAAAAATGAAACTAATCGAAGATTCAAGATTTAAAGAATAAGGTTCTTTAAAAAAAAGAAAAATCAAAATCAAAGACGAGATAATACCTAATCCATTATTGATACAATTTCTTAATATGTTAAAATTAAAATTAAATATTTAGATTTTATGTCATTGTATGTATGGCTTTCGGTCATAAAATCAGATTTTATGCATGTTAAGCGTATACACTTACTATTATTAAAAGAATAAAAACCGTCAGCTAGCATGCGCAAACTGACAAGAAATCAAAGATTAAGACCGATCCAAGTGACGACCGTGTGGAGCCATTGAACCAAATCCTCTGTATAAAGAGTAAGCTTAACTTGCATAACACAAATTAACACCAATTCATCAATCTCTTGCTCCCCTCTGCACTATTTATTCTAAAAGAAAAAGAGAATAAGATGGAGTTTGTGAAGAAGCGTAAGAGAGTATTGGGAAGCAGCAAGAGATTGCATCCTGAAAAGAGTGGAAGTGGAAGCTACGGCAGCTTGAGCAGGTCAAAGAAGAAGGTTCCACCGGGTTTTCTTAGTGTCTACGTCGGAGCCGAGAGAGAGAGATTCGTGATCAAGGTGAAGATCGCAAACCACCCTTTGTTCAAGGCTCTATTGGACGCCGCTGACAGAGAATATGGGTACAGGAACGATGGTCCCTTGTGGCTCCCTTGCGACGTTGACTTGTTCTGCGAGGCACTTAAGGAGATGGAGAGTACCCAACAAAAGCAATTGGGTTCTGTATTGAGCCTCCTTTCCTGTGGGTCACAGTTTCAGGCGAAGCCCCTCATCAGTTTCCTGTACGTAGATATATTATATCACCATTACGAAACCCTTGTTAATGAGTTAAAACAAATTCAAATCAGGCAAAAGCGTCCTAGTTATTGCCTATGTATATAGATCTCTTATCTGACCATTACAAAAGTATATATTTGTTATTTTGTCATTGATGCTTGATACAAAATAAGTATAAATACGCTTTTAAATATAAAATATAAAAAGTATAATGCGAAAGGGTATTTCTATTTAAAGTCATTGTTATTATAAGCAAATACTATAAGACCTTAGCCTTGTGTGAATCAATAAAACAGATTTTATATAGACAAAATAAAAGACCTTTTCGCAAAAGAATGTAATTATCCCTTTAATTTGACTCTTCCGTTAAAAGCCAATAATTTAAAATAAAATTTGTAACAACTACATTAAATTCTTATTATGAGTGATATTAATGTTTATATTCTAACATTATTGAAATCAACGCTGATGATATAAAAAATAATAGATCAGAAATTTATTTGCTTTACTGCAAACAATTTTTGGCAAGCTGCATATTTAAATTTTGAACTCAAAACTATTTATTAAATTATAGTAGTCTCATACTAATTAGTTCATGCACTCAGTAATAACGGACGGATTATGTTGGAACAAGCTCTTAATATTGTCTTTTCTAATTGAATTCTTAACCATCAAATAAAAAAAAAGAAGATTTTGAATTCGCCTTCAGAAAAAAAAAAGATTTTGAATTCTTCCATGTTATTATAATCAAATTCATAAATGCATGAACCTTGATTGGATGATATTGTTTGAAGCTTTTCTTTACACATATTATCATCATTAATCAAAATCACAAATTTGGTGGAATAATTATTGACGTAAATTAAGAATATTCTTTCGGGGTGTTTAATAGGGGATAAATTTGTTTATACCCAAAAATCATCAATTAATATTGTGAATTATATTTTTTAAGAATGAATAAAATTTATTTAATTGATTATTAGAACTCTTTAGATAAATTTCTAGAAATCAATAAGTTATACATATTTTATTGATTATTTTAATTATTTATCACATTATATAATTTTATAAAAAAATAATATGATATTTTTATTCATTAAATTATTGTGGGAATATGTTTAAAAAATATTATCCAAAAATTTCTTTTTCTATGAATGTTATTTTTTTAAAATATATACCAAATATAGGAAATTAAGGTTTCAACCTATAATTTTCAGAAAACCAAAAACTTAACTTATTCCAAATATCTTCTTAGTAGAGACAAATCTAGAGGAGGCAAGTCACCCTTAAACTTTTCATTTATATACATATATATATTAAGCTAATTAATATAAAATCATATAAAATTAAATTATTATTTATTATGTGTTAAACATTTAAATAATTATAAATAATAAAGAAATTTCAATATCTTTTTATAAGATTTTTGGATCCGTCCCTACTTCTTAGTCCCATGGTTTATTACTAACAAATTCTTCAGTAGTCAACTTTCCATCTTCTGGAATCAAGCCCTTCCTAGTTGAGGCATCTTCTGCTTGCGGACGCTTGCAGCACTTCGGATTAGTTTACCTTTTTCGTGCCTTTGTTTTCAGCTCTTGGCAGTCATTTATTTCCCACTCATAAAAAAAATTATTAACAAATCAATTTTGTTGTGTTTTCGGATCGATCCGTTGTGTACAATATGTTTCAAGAAGACATATATACTAGATATACTGCATACCTTTTTTTCAATTTTTTTGCAGTTTTTCTCACTCTTTGCAGACGCATATTTATGCATGCATGGTTTTGGATTGGAGGTGATTCCTAGTTGCATTTCCTTCAACACTAGGTTTATTAAATTAAAAGAGAATTATATTCTGCAAAAAAAAAAAGGAAATTTGATTTATCGGAATGAAAATGATTTCATTAGTGTCGCAGTTTATTTCGAAACCACGCCAAAAAAAGCTGATTTTGAAAATTAAAACACGTAATAGAATTGCTTAAGGCTAATTGTTTGGATCACATCTAAAGCTCAAGAAACGTTTTTCTTAAATACACATTTAATTAATTTATTATGATGTTTAAAATCATTGTCAACAAAATGAACACTTCAGAGGTTCCAAATAATGGTGTCTGAAGGAAGGGGTCTTTCTTCCTTTTTTGCTTATTCATCGCTGGAATAAATCCCAAAAAGCTGTGTGCGTGTTTGCTTTCTTTTGTTTGAGTTGAGCAGGTAAGTCAGGATTCATAGCCATATATATGAACGTCATATTGTTGAAGAGGTCAGTTGGATTATTTTTGGGCTTTCGGATTCATAGCTAGATCATAGTTAATAAGGTTTGAGTTAATTTATTTACACTAAGGAGGGTAATTTATTTTACAAATACAATATGACATAGTTAGTATATAACTTTATTTTTTTCAAATATAGTTAGAGGTATAGTTTCCAAATTTGTGTATATAAAAAAATACATATTAAAAAAGGTCACGTTCCATAAATAAATTTGGATATTTTAAGAAATTAATCATTCACTTCTAGTAAACAAAAAGAACTTAGATTAACCTAAACCAAAGTAAGATAATTTTTAAAATCATTAGTTTTTTTAGTGACGGTGTCACGTACAAAAATAATTCAACATATAATATGAAAAAATAGTTGATTCACATCATTAATTAGTCATCACCAAGCCAGTAGCATGAATAGTGTGTTTTAATTAATTCGTCTCAAACTTCAACGCAACGTAAACCCACTTCATCCAGATGAAATAGAATCTCTTTCTTCTACGTACAGTTTGTCTCTTGGAAAGTGTGAAATGATGTTTAAGTACATCCCAACGGTTTTTCAAATTATCGGAAGTCACCGTACATTAAATTATAACTAATCAATGCTGTTTAAGCCAAAATCCTAGCTGCTCATCATGACTTTGCCAACCAGGAATATGAAATCTAGCTTCTTAAAGGTATAGGTATACAAATTTGAGTGGGACAAGTACTGGTATCATTTTTCGTTCACAAATCTTCACTCATACATTTACTATGGTTGGTATAGAGAAGATAAAATAGGGTGAAGTGCTAGCAAAACATAATGATATATTTTGCCGCTTCTAGTGAGCATGGGTAGGATTGGAAGTGAGAACATCTGGCAAAAGAACCCAAATAATACATTTTTAATATAAATTTACCAATTTGGGGCTGTTTTGGAACATAACACAAATCTGGAGCAGTTGAACACGTTCAGTCTGGGCTGGAGTGGTCACGCTTCAGACAAGTTTGTTGTCATATGACCAAATCTCCTCCTTTCAACGTCATATGCACGTGTCCACTTTTCCTTGGGGATGACATCAATCCATTCGGCAACCTGATGACTGTTATCACAAAATCGTGCAAAGTCTGCCTCAAAATGAATCAAACAGGGATTGTAACCTGCAAAACAGTCATACTATTAACACTTTTCTGTTGAATAATTGATGTATTTAATAGATTAAAAATACTTGTTAACCATACCTAAATTCACAAGGGCCTTCTTCAACTGTTGATTTCTGAACTTTTGATTAAAATTACTGGCAATATGACGAAGGCAAAACACGTGATGAGCAAAAGGTGGTTGCCAACCAGGATGATTCACCACAGCAGATAGTATGCTCTGGTGCCTATCTGAAATCAGACATATGTCTCGTCTTTGTGTGACGTGGAGACGAATGTTAGCAAGGAAATATTCTCAGGCTTCCAAAGTCTCCCCCTCAACTATTGCAAATGCCAGTGACAAACATTCATTATTGTCATCCTGAGTCGTGGCAATCAACAATTTACCTGTATACTTGCCATACAAATGTGTTCCATCAATCTGAATCATGGGTTTGCAAAAGTTGAATGCTTCGCAACACTGTCTAAAAGTCCAGAACATGCGATGAAACACACGCTTTGTCCGTACCAAGCGATGTGTCACGAAATAATCATTGGTCTGGATATCATAAAAAGAACCTGGGGAAAAACGAAGCATGTAGCTACACCACTTGGGCAAAAATGCGTAAGATTCTTTCAAATCCCCATAAATCATTGTCATTGCTTTCTGCTTTGCATACCAGACCTTCCGATATGAAACTTGGAATCCAAATGAATGGCTGATCCTCTCCCGAACCAATGCAATTGACACAGACGGGTCCTCCTTAATCATTCCTAACAATGAAATTGCAAGACTCACATTTACATTATCAACGTTAAAGAACCATTATTGAAGACATATACACGAAATTAAATGGTCATAAAAACATACCTGCTATATGTGAAGCAATACCATCAGCATCAAGATGTCTATGACCCTGTGTAATATGGTCATTCAAGCAATTGTGGTTGCCACCCCACCTTGAAACAACCCACTTCTCACCGTACGTTGGTTTAATGACCCTAACCCTCCATGGGCAACCCTCGTTATAAGCAATACACTTATAGCTAAACTTGTTAGGCTTGCTCTCAACAACATATGCCTCTTGATGCTCCTTCATTAAGTTTCGCTTAATTGCAATTTGTGCGTCCTTTTTAGAGGGAAACTCCTGTTTAACAAACAATGGATCCCCTAATTGCCATGGACCTTGCACTGAACCCGAACTCGAACTAGAATCGTGAAAAGAGTCTTCTTCGCTTGGATGACTCCAATCAATATATGTGTAATGAGGAATTCCATCCCAAAAAGGAATGACCTCACCACCTTCAAATATAAATCAGTTCAATAACCATGTGATGGAAAATAAAATACTATACACATATATGATAGAACTTCATCATTTACTGCAATCATGTAACATACCTTCAACAGGTGCTTCTGATCGCGTACATACAACGTCCGCATGATCATGGATTTGAGACGACCCCACATCAGCGTCTTCTTGGAATGCAGTCGCATGCACACCAGCATCGTCATCATTATCTGACGCACTACCATCCTCCTGAAGAAGACGATCTTCCATTGCAAAAATCTCATCATCGTCATCCTTTTCTTCTTCATCCATGACCCAAGTTGGGTCATGTGAGTCTTCCTCAGACACGTGTAAACATGGAGCACCATGTGATGATGCATTACGCGCACGGTTTGAAGGAACTCTCCTCACTGGTATAACATCCTCTGCTCCAGTATAATCCACGTACAACTCTATAAAATCTGGGTTTGGCTGATTGAAATATTCTTCCATTAAAAATTCAATGTCTTCATCATCCGCAAGCTGAAAACCGATGTACTGGTCACGTTGCCATGATCTTCCTGTAAGCATAGTGATATGTTGGTTGTCCTCCAAACCTAATTTTTGTCGTATCTTCTGATGCAATTCAATCAGTGTCGACCTTCTCTTGATACGTGTCCGTCTCTTGTCCCCTTCAAAAACAATACCGCGTGGCCCTTCAACTTTCCTTCCATTAAAAAACAACACAAAACAAGCAAACTCCGGACCACCTGAACTCATCTCTTTCAGTAAACAAAAGTCAAACTTTTCAGTTGACCTGCCTTTTTCACATAAATAAAAAAAATATTGTGTTATAATATGTTCTTATCATTACTAATAAATAAATTAATTCATAAAATAACATAAATACATATTCATACACCTAATTTAACAAACCCTAAACCCTAAACCCTAAACCACTAACCCCTTCATGCTAAACCCTAAACCCCTAAACCATTCATGCTAAATCGTACCCCTAAACCCTACGTCATACCCCCTAAACCTAAACCCTAAATTGTAAAATAAATTACATTTCAAACCTAAACCCTAACCATCAATCATAAACCCTAAACTGTCAGTCATCATCCCTAAGCCATAAACCCTAGCTGAAACTAACCCTAAACCCTTCGTGCTAAACCCTAAACCCCTAAACCCTTTCATGCTAAACTGTAACCCTAAATCGTAAGTCATACCCCTTAAACCAAAACCCTAAATTTTGTAAAATAAATTACATTTCAAACCTAAACCCTAACCATCAACCCTAAACCCTAACTTTCTATCATCATCCCTAAGCCCTAAACCCTAACCGAAACTAAACCCTACACCCTAATACATAACTGTTTTGATACAAACCTAGTTATACCTAACAGTCGCTAACAGTTTTATATTACAATAATATAATACATTAAATAATATGCATCAAATAAATTAACTTACTTGTTAGCAGAGCTTCAACACTTTTTGAAAACCACTCACAAATGCGCAGAGCTTCGTTGCAGCGATTAAACTCTAACACAGATACACTTCAGGAGCTTTTACAAAGAAACTGAATCAGCACAAGTGATGGAAACTGAAGCTGGGATGGGTTTTTAAGGCAGCTGAACACGTCCAATCCAGTCATGCCTAATCTGGGCGTGACCACTCCAGCCCAGGCTAGACGTGTTCAACTGCCCCAGATTTGTATTATGTTCCAAAACAGTCCCAAATTGGTAAATTTATATTAAAAATGTATTATTCGAGTTTTTCTGCCGAGAACATCTCCCGCACCAATGCATGGTTGGAGAGGGTGAGAGAGTATCACAAGTGACACAACCATAATGATCGTGAGTATGGAGAAAGTAGGTAATTTAAGAATGTCAAGTATGGTGATTATTAAAAAGTGGTGATTTCTACCCGGAACAATATGATAAGGGAAGTCATGATGGATCGAGAAAAAACTATTAGATATAAGACTTATCTGATATCATATAGAGAAGACAAAATAAGATTTTATTCAACAATTCAATGGGTGAACAAGATCAAGGTATATATATAAAATACAAGATAATAACATAATCCTAATTTATCTATTAAATTATCTTTAACTTAAATTTGAATTTAAATGACAAAAAATAGAAGATAAACTTAAACTATCAAATCAACAATCCAATTGGTAGCCAATAATCCAATGATCAAAATGAGGGATATCGATAGAGGGATCTTCCTTTATTACACGTCATTCATATAAATTATTTCCACTGTTACTATAGTATCATGCACCCCAACGACCTTCATGTAAATAAATATAACCTATAAATGATCACCCACTATAGTAATGTTCTTGCGGTTGTAATAAACCGTTCCTCCTAATTAAACATTCTTCAATTACAATAAAACAATTTGAAGCAAAACACACGCCTGCCTTACGACATTATTCATGAAGGGAATAATTAAGACTCTTGAGATCATCATTCATATCTCCATCAGCCTTTCAAACCTTTTCATGGCAGAAGCAGGCAAACCTAGGAGCACGTTTATGCTTTTACTTTCTTCATTATGAGACAAGAACAAAATGACTTCCTTCCCTGGCAAAGTTACAGGCCCAAAAAAAAAGGGCTTCCCCCATCCGAAATCTGCACTTCGGAAAGGTATCCTAGTCCATGTTGTGATCAAAAGTGTTGCAGTTAAGGAAGGCCTTGATCTTTTCACTTCAAAATAGTCAACAGCAGATCTCATGTAACTGTCCGTGACCATGTCAATTGCTTTGCCAACCAATCCCACACTAAATGACAGTGGACTATTCACTAACTTCTCTACCTTGCATAGAGCATTTGAAAACACAATAGCATTGCCAAAGTACCCCTTTGGTATTGGAGGCACGAATTTAGACCTACCATCAACAGCAAAAAGTAGCTTGGTTTGTTGATTAGGGTGCATGTGCATCCCTAAGGCTTCACTTCTAGCTCTCCACACAAAAGCTGTGAGTGCTTCAAAAGTAGAGCACTTCTTTACAACACCATCTTCTGATGTGGCAATTTTCTTAAGCAGCTCAAGCTTATCTGGATCGAAACAGAAGGACTTGTAGAGGATCTCTTCCTCGTAGACTTTTGTGGCATTTGATACATCTTCAATTTCGTCGAATTCGTGGTGTGGAAACTCTATCCTTGGAGGGTTTCGGGCTCTTAGTATAGTTCGGTCCAGAACTGGTGAAATGCTCAAGTCCAAGCCTCTGGCTGTCTCACCCCATGCGTTCACGAATTGCATCGCACCTATACCATCAACCATGCAATGGTTCACATTTACGCCCAAAACAAATCCTCCACATTTGAACTTTGTCACCTAAAAGAGAGGGTTTGGTTGCACCTTAAGTTATAAACATGTATATATGCTTTTAATTTGCAATGAAAATCTTCTACAATAAAAATATGTTTTTTTAGACCTGTATTATAATCCTAATCTGATTTTACTATTTAAATTTTATTTTTTAAATGGTTAATCAAAGTTTGTTAAGTGATTAACATGTACATCATCATTTAATGATGATGTGACACTCCATTAAGTCATGTAACAAATTTTTTTGGAGTGTCCAAAATAATTAAGCTTATAATATATAAATTAAATATAATCCTTTTTATATATAAAATTATCTCTTATGAGTAATTTTAAACTTTTAAAAATATTATGTAAATATAAGTTATTTTCTTAATTTATTTTTTATTTATAATATTAGTATATCTTTTTCTACTTTGTTAGTAATACTCTTTAATTTTTTTCATGACTTTTATACCCTATTATGCTACTAAATAAAAAAATAGAGAATATATGTCTAAATTATTTTTGTGAAAAATCTGCAAGACAAATTAAGTTATTTAATAACAAAATTTATTAGGATATTTTAAAATTTTCAATGAATTTTACACTCAATTTAAGAAAGCAATTATAATTTAATCAAAGTCATAGTTAAATTTGAATAAAAATTGTAAAAAAATAACCTACCAGAAAAATTTACAGGTATAAGTTATGTTGTACAAGATAAGAATATAAAAATCATAAAAAAATAATAATAATACAACTAATTGATGGAATAGTTTATGCATGAAAATATTAATAATTAATAATATTAAAAATTATCTTTTATAATAATAATAAAAAATAACTAAAGATTATTTTCAACCAAAATGTCACTTTGGGTTCATATATTCAATGACTAAAAATTATCAACAATTAATAAATAAATTTAAAAATAATATTGAAAATTTCATTTATATATATATATATATATATATATATATATAGACAGAGATTGACAAAAGTTTGGGAGGCATAGCTCTCTCCGCCCCTACGAAACTGCTCGTGACCTTGTGGTCGTGTCGGAATACCCATGGTATTCAATATTCTTATTATAATTTCTTTAGGTATTTTTAATGTTATTACACAACTAAAATTGAAATTTCACCTTAGATCATCTTCAGACTTCAGTAGTTGATTTTAAATTGGGATCTTAGACAATTTTTTTTAGATCCTATATTGTCAATTAGAATTGAAGATTACTTAAAATCTATGATATTTTTTTCTTTAATGATAAATTTTAAATTGAAATCTTAGATAATTTTAATGAATTTTACATAAACTTTATTTTTAAATATTTAAACTTTAATTAAATTAAATTAAGTAATTAATTTTAATTAATAAAATATAAAAAAAATATATGAATATTAATAAAACATATAATTAATTTTAAATAATTAATTTTAATTTTTAATTTAATTCTATTTATTTTTTTCTTTTTTTTTTATAGTCTTTGTCACATAAAAAATCATTTCTTGTAACTTCCTGCATAAAAGATCTCTCACCAATATTCACCAGTAAAGTTGCTTGTGGAACTATCCTAATAAACTAAATCCAATTGTAATTAGAAGACAACATCAAAATCACTGAAAAACTTGCATCTAACCACATGTTTGAATATTTCCTAAAAGGAAAAAAACATATTTAAATGTGAGTTACATATTACTTATATGATTTCAAATATAAAAAAGATAATAATAATACAACCAATTTACTTGAGTCCAATTAAAACTGCCAACAATAACTTTTACGTTCAAGACATACATTCTAGATGACGCGATGCCGATCAAGACACCATAAGTTTTGCCTGGTGGCTCTCTCTTTAAAGAATAGCAATAGCTAGCACTCTCTTTTTCGTACGTAGTTGTTAGTTTTTATTATTACATAAGAGATGTAATTGAGAGGATTAATAATTAATGATAAATATTAATCAATATTTTTAGGTATTGGTAAAAAAAATTATTATTATTTTATTGAGATTTATAAAATTAAGTTATTCATAACCTTTTTTATATATTATATAATTTTTTTAATAAATATTTTTTTAATTTTATAACCAATATCCATAGCAAGACTCATAATTAATTAATAACACAAACCTGAATTAGCAAAGGAGGTATCTGAAGCATGTTGGTTGCACCAGGGATATCATAAACCAGTTTTCCAAGAGTTTCAAGGTCAGGTTGTTTTGTCAAATCTCCCAAGTCCTTTATCACACAGTTTGCTTCTTCAGCCTCAACAAACACAACACCCTCACCTGTGCACTCTATGATCAGTTTCCCTTCTGAACTTATGGCCAATCTTCCAGCCATAGGGTAATAGTGAACAAGAACCTTCGACAAAGCATCCTTTATTACTTGTGCTGCTTCCTCGTTCCCTCTACATGCAGACTTATTATAAAAGTAAACCGTTCGAACTGGATATGCTATGTTCTGGTCAAGGTTTGAAAGGAAGTAGTAATGACCCTTTTTCGTTTCTTCTGCTGGTGGCACCAGAGTTGGTTCTCCTAGCCTTATATTCAGTTTATTCGCCATATATATGAACCTGACCACAATTTTAAAACGAGTGGCATTTGTGTATTTAAAAACGTGTGTGTATGCAAATTTTAATTTGTGTAATAACAAGCTAGTTATGAATATGCAAAAAGAATTGCAGTAGCAGAACTTACTCTGATCAGATGTTTACAGCAGCAAACCTTGGATGGTGAGAGAAAATTGATAGACAGATATATATGATCATAGACGATTTTATAACTCAGATTTGTGCATACCCAAAAAGAAATTTATATTGGAAGAGGTTAGCCACTGGCTTTGGTGAACAGAGAATAAACTGTAGTAGTATTAAGTGTTGTTTGACTTGGAAAATAATTTTATTGTTATAAATAACAATAAATAATTATAAAAATAAAGTTTACTGTCATTGTCGGGCTTCATGTGCCAAAACCATTTAATGCTAACGCCTGCGCTGAGTATCCAGCAGTGGCCATTGTGATGTTGGGGTCCGTTCTTCCGAATCGATGGTACTTGTTTTTTTTTTGTTGTTTTTAGTTTCATTGTCAAAAATGTTAGAGAAGTATAAAATATGTGTAGGTGTCCTTCGAGTTAATTTGTTACTATATAACACAATTTGCAATCTTTATAATCATGCGATTAGTTGATTTGGGAAATTACTATTGAATAAAAGTGTGTATAATTTGAGAGATAAAAGAGATAAATAATTAATAATATTAGTAATATGACATGACAAAAAAAAAGGTATTAATGAAATATTTATAAATTGTTAATATTTAAATCAATGTTATCAAATTCGGTTCGAATCGGGACTTAATGATCTAATTGGACTAATTTTATTTTTGAACCGGTTACGCAGTTGATTTGGTTAAACTCGGACGGATCGATTATCAGATCTTGTTTGGACTGACTGATTTTTATAAAAAATAATTTTTTTTAAATTTTTTTTTAAAATTAGATTTTTTTAATTTATATTTTAGAATATAAATAAATTTTTCTTATTTAAATAACATTAATTACATACTTACGTATAATTAATATATATATATATATAATGATTTTAAATTTGTAATATATATTATATTAAGTCAAATTAATTATTGACTCATCGATTAAATCATTTGATTAACTATTTTAACTAGATCAATAATCATACCATATGTTTATTCATTGATTTATATAGTCTTTATTTCCATTTCGAATGATTTTTTTTTTAGTTTCTCATAAATAAACGAGCTCTAACACTTTGAGTCTTTTGGAGACATGATCAATACGTTAGGTCAACAGGAATTGATAAGACGAAGCATGATTCATGCACCAGTTGGCAATATTAATTAGCAAAAAGGACATGCTGGGACATATGTTTCAGCTTTAAAATTAGTCTCTTTATTTAACTTAATTAGAAAAAAATATACATGATGTGACATAGATTACTAATATGTTTCAGTAACATTAATCAACAATTTAGATTTTATTTTATGTATATAATTTTATTACAATTATTAATTAGTCGTTTATGTTTTTAATTAACGAACATGAGTATATTTTATTATTTAAAGTGTAGCTTTTCAGAAGTCAAAAAAACTTTACGTATCATCCCTTAAAAAACTTCACGTATCAGGATTAACTCTTATTTGCTAGAGTAGTTATATGTTTCAGTTTTGCAGATTTGCTGAAATCTTATTTGTATGCGAAATATTAATTAATTGAAATAATATGCATCAGGCCGGAATAAGTCTTATTTGCTTGAATTAAGGTCACGTGACTATAGTTATTTTAGCTTTACAAGAAATAAGAGTTAATCCTAATACACGTACGTCTAAAAGAAAATTTCAAGTTGGATGTGATTTGTTTCTCTGGCGGCTAATAATCTCGAATAGTCTCTCAAGATATAAAAATTCATTTAAGAAATTAATATTTGTTAACATATATTATTTTATATGTACCAACATAATCATTGTACTCTTGGTCACATATTTTAACTTTGAAGACATAGAGAGTGTTTCGGAGAATTTATAAAAATTCATTTAACTCTTGATCGTGCGTGACTTTTTGTTTGGCAGTTTATTTTGGTACTTTTTTTTGCTTATTTTATAAGTTATTTAGGATTAATTTGTTTAAATTTATTTGTTGAAATAAAATTTTATTTTAATAAAATAAGTATTTTTATATTTTTTTAGTGTGTTTGTCTAAACTATTTTTCTTAAAAAACTAATTTTTTGTTTATTTTAAGAAACAATTTTATCTGTCTCGTAAAAAAGTAATTATATAAAAAACATTTATTTTAAATTTATCTTTTTTAGTTTAAACAAATTCATAAGTAATTTTAAATAGCTTATAAAAATAACTAACTTATAAGTTTTCTTTTTCTTTTTCATTTTTATCCTTATTAATTTACTTATTTTTAACCTTTTTTAATTAAATAATTAATTATATTATTTTACATCATTTTATATTTATCAACTAATAGTGTAAAAAACCCTCAATTCAATCAATTAACTTACAAATTCTCAGTTTTTCAACCAGCTTTATAAGTTTCGAATATCTTATGTTAGTTTTACGAAACACACCCATAATTAAATGTGGTGTTGCCACTAGCAATTTGGTGAGAGAGTAACTCCACTGATTCAAGCCAATAAGATCATAGTCAACAAAATAATGTAGGGTAATTTTTTTCCTACTAATTTGAATATAGTTGATATATAACTTTATTTAAGCAATATGTAGTTAGATGTTTGATTTTTAAGTTCATGTATATAAAAAAAGATATCTGTCCAAAAGGTACGGTCCTTAAATAATTAAATTTTGGTATTTTTGAAAAATTAATCATTAAAAGTAAGGTAATTTACCTAAAACAAAGTACGGTAATTTTTTTAAATTTGTTGGAAAACAAATTAGTTTAATCTTACTCAGTGCTACAAAAATAATTCAATATATAATAACAGTATAAAAAATAGTCAATTCGCATAATTAATTAGTCATCACTCCTAGTTATAAGTTAATCGCATGAATAGTGTGTTTGTTTCACAATTCACCTAATCACCATTCACCTCGATGTAAACCCATGTTCACCCTAATGAAACAAATCTTTGCTTTTACATTTTGTCTGTTGGAAAGTGTGAAATGGTGTTTAAGTACATCTATCCCAAAGGTTTATAACTGAACGTACGCTCCTAATTAAGTGTACATCTATATAGCTGCCCATCACGTGTTTGCCAACCAGGATGTTACTATATGAAGTCATAACTTCCTAATTAAGGATATGTGCCTAATTAGTTAATCACGACATTGAAATGAATAAGATCTAGTGGAAGCAATCTCAACTGGTATCTCCCATATTTACCAATAAGCTTTGGTTTATACACTTCCATTCTGGACGTTAAACCAAAACTAATGTTAGACCTCAACAGAACAGATTCAAATGCTCCATCCTCATTAAAAAAATATTCATTATTCAATCGCAATTCAACGATTATAATGCAATGGAACCATTTTCAGTCTTCTTTTTTGTTGGACGCTGTGAAATTGAAGGCACTTTAATTTATCTTCTAACCTGAACTGCACAATACTCCACCACTAGCTTTTCAGTGGAAAGAACTGCTTGAATATGGTTTTATATCTTCTTTTTATTGATTGGATAGCAGAGTACGTACCATGCATGTACGTTATATCCGTTTTTCTCTTTTTTTTTTTTTCCTTCTATTTATGTTTCCCAATAATGACAAAACAACCATAGCACTAGGTTATTTGATCTCTACAGATGTGCTCAGACTAAAATACCACTTGCGCCCTTATATAGTAATTAATATACCAATTTTAATAATTTGAACCATTAGTAGTAGTCACGAAAGACTGATGCTTTTATAATTGTTCTTACTCGTTGATATATGTTGTTTGTTGCTTGTCAAGAGTTACTTCATATTTTAAGTACAATATTACATTATTTTATGGAGATTTTGGGTCAATTAGTAATAAGATTAATATATATATATATATATATATATATAATTTAGATAACTTTTATTACTATATATATATAAATTAATTTTTAGAATTGAATTAGGTTTAAGTTCAAATTTTAAAATAACATTAAAATTTATTCTAAATAACATCAAAATCTACATTTAGGTCGAGGTGGATACACATTTTATTCACCAAATCATTGAACACTCCTGTTATAAGTTATAAAATTTAAAATCACTTATACTAAAAGCATAGGACACAAACAAAATGTATATGCTTGGACTTTAAAAGAATCAAGTCTAATTAATTAACTTGTTTATATTATATAAACTTATTTTTAATAAGGTGTAACATGACCTTTATTGTAAGTTACTTAAAAGTTTATTTTGTAATAAAAGCCTTTAAATAGGATATAAAATTTATTCTAAAAAAACTGTAGACTTGACTCTATGTATATCAACATATTTAATTTTTAACATGTTAAATAAATATATACAATATAAAAATAATATTATAATGATATTATTACAAATAATATTTTTACTTAAATAAGTAGGCCTACTATTAAAAGATCGAATTTTTATTTGAATAGCTTGAAATAAATTTTAAACTATTTTTTTATTATAAAGTTTTAACTTTATTTCCTAAAAAATCAGACCTAATTTAACTGATGTGGTGTAAGCTAAGTCATAACTCAGCTCATAAATCAATAATTTCTTTAACTATTTCCATTCCTACATGTGAGAATGCGTGCTACCACTGTTGGTGTAGTATTATTATGATAAAAATGTATAGATAATATTGAATATTATATTTTTTATAAAAAAATGTTTTATTTAATTAATATTTTTTTAGAATATTGATACTAAAGAAAATATAATGTTTTAAAGAAAAAAAAAAACTATCCCATTATTGATGCAGACCATAATCATGGTGGCAACTGCCAAGTTTGACTTGGAAGGATGTTTAAAAATGGTACTGAGTGTTACTTATATATGTATGTTGACAATCAATGTATGGGCTGCATTAGTTGTTCGGGTTATATATCAATTGCTATTGCTGTGACTGTGACAGTGAGGCCACCCATGAAGATATTTTTAACTGTCGTCTCCTGATCATAATTGCAGTTCCAACCAAATTTATTATCATTAATATAGCTGTCAATTCAGCCGTTTATATAGATGTAAGTCCAATTATGTTACGGATAATTTGGAGTAGCAGCCGTTTACTAGTAGTAGTGGTATCCTTTCTAAAAATATTTTTATTGATTTTCCTAAATATTTTATTAAAAAAGATGTAATATATCGTTTGTTTACAGAAAAATTAAAGAGGAATAAGGAAAGGGAAACAATTTTTATAAAAATACTAGTATAAGTTTTAGAAAATTAAAAGAAGGAGGAAAAAATATGAGAAATCAAAATTCTTCCCTGTTAGTACTACTTATTCTCTCTCTGACAAATGCAAATAATCAACAAAACGTTGTATAGAATGTCATCAATCCAATCACTTACCCTACTCTAAATACAGGACCGGTTTCACTTCACACAACAATGCATTTGGATTGAAACACAAAGTGAGAGCTTTGTGAATTTGAATATCACGTATCTTGAAAATTAACAAAATTGATAAAACAAGGTTTCACAAGAGGGGAAAAAATAAATCTTCAATGGGGGAAGAAATACTCAATTTCAAACTCTATTAATGAATTCTCATCTTATTCATTTCAAATGAAATACGTGTAGATAAATGTTATATTTATTGTTAGAGTTACAAGTGAAAAGAAGCCCAAAATTAATTTTAAAAGAAGTACTATTTTTTTGTGTGCACTGAGGATATTATATTTTCTATACACATGACCCAAAATTAAATCTTGATCAACATATTTATGGAATCAAAAGTGAGTAATTAAAGATAGCATGGAGTTTTGAATTAAAAGACCCTAATTAAAGAAATTAATGGTCTTTGAGTGGATACTGGGAGGATGAGTGAATAGTGTATGTCGGGGGATGACACTAAATACTGTTAGTGTTTTTATTTGACCTATAAAAACTAAAATAACTTTGTCTATTAAAAAATGGTCTTTGAAAACCCAAAGTCATCATAATCACTTAAGATAACGTAAAGAGATGAAATTAAATTAGAGAACACTAAATGGCTTTTCACAATATAAAAAATCAATAAAAGAGAAAAATATATATTTTACAATTTTTAAAAATTTCAAATTTTATTGTCTTATTTTTTTAAAGACCAGTGTTAATTATTAGTGTATTAATTTTTGTTTGTGAAAGAAATTCACTTAGGGCCAACTTTATCCTCTTGTCACGGGCCTTAACCTGGGGCAAGTTCTTATTCACTCATGCTTGATAATGCAAACTGGTAGCCTAGTTCGTATACAATTATACATTAATCTTTATGATGTTGCTAACAGTTTAGGGATTTTTTTTTTTAAGATAAAGATCCAATTGTTTATAGATAGAGGTTCTTGGAATGAGAATAACCATCTGACGTGAAAAGAGAGATACCACACCAAGTGAAAAAAAGTCACACGATGGGAGAAAATTTGTCCAAAAAACTTGTAATTGATTTGAGATAATAAATATTTATTGATATATTTTATGAAAACAAATAAGAGGTGTTGAACCATATTAAATTTGTATTCCTTTGCGCTATTTCTATTGTGTATGTATCTGCATATTTTATCCTTTTTGTCTCATTATATGCGTGAAAAGGTTGGTTTCGTCAACATGAAATTCATCATAAAATAGAAAATAAAATTAAATCCTAATCGATTACTCAGAATACTCTAAAATAGTCTAAGATATATATTAAAAAAATTATTAAATATTTCTTATATTTTCTAACATTCTCCCTCGAGTCAGAGCTTACTAAGTTTTCAATCTGTTACAAGAAAATAATTCATTTTCCTACAAATAAAAATAAATATAAAACATAAAATTAAGCTCCACTAAAACTAACAGTTGGAGAGGCAACTAAAGGATGTTGGGGAAGCCGAAAAAAATGCAAGAATGATAACTTAGCCAGACAGGTGGAATGAACATCATTTGAGAGAAATTTATGGGGAAACAATCAAGAAAAGCAAAGCTTGACTTTTTCAAAAACACATGTGTGGAAGCTTCAAACCAATATTCTTAGAAACCCAAAATATTTAAACTTGAAAATAAGTCTGACAATAACATCTGGGACAAAGAGTTGGGCTTGTGAGAGTCATAACTGACATAAGTTGCCATTGAAATGATTGTAGGTGGGAAAAAATTCACATAATTGGAACAATCATAAGTAATCATCAGTGAGAAAGAAGTTACCAATAATATGATTATTTGTGGGAAAAAGTCACTACCAGAATGATAATTGTTGGTGGGAAAGAAGTCATTACTAATATGATTCATTTGTAGAAAAAGAGTCTCCACTAAAGTGATTGTTTGTGAAAAATGAAATTATCACTAATATGATTCATCTTTTGGCAAGAGTCACTGTGTTGATGGAAAAGAAGTCACCATTGGGAATAAAAGCCATTGATGTGACCTATTAGGGTATCAGGGTATGTTTGGTTGTGCGGAGAATAGGTGGGAAGATAAAAGAAAAAAAGAGATAAAAATATGGTAAAAATAGAATTGATTTAGTTTAAGAGAAGTACAATGATACGATTTATGAAAATATCCTTTTACTCTTTTATTAGTGTTTTTTTTTTTCACAATCTAAGAGAGAGAAGAAAGACAATAAAATAAAATGTCAAATTTCTGAACAAATCTGCTCACATGAGAGTGGAAATCTGCAGCGGACCAGCGGTGGGTTGCACCACTTCTTTTAAAAAATGTCCTCTCTCTCATGCTCAACCAAATCACCAATTCACTCTCTCTTCCCTCCTCTTCCTTTCTTCCCCTTCTTTAGCACTTAGCAAATCATGCCTTAGTGAGGAAACAGTTGCATGAAAAACACCGAAGCAGTAGAACCAAATGTTTACAATGCTTATACCATCAGAGAAAATCTTCATAAGTAGTATAAGTTGCTTGGGGTGATCAACAGCTAAGGTGTAGTACCAGAGAGGAAGCTATGATCGGAAATAAAAGGGAAAAAACATCAAGAAGATAGTACCTAAAGGAGGTGACCACAAGGCGTGTCATTGTTTAAACAATGGCTAGCAAAGATTTCGCTAGAAAAATGGACAACAAGTGACCAATAAGAGTGGGAAATTGGATAGAGAAAGAAATTTGCTAGAAAAGCGGGTGACTGACGACAATAATGGTTGCTTAAGGCGGTGGATCACAAACAAAAGGACACAACAAATGGGGAACAAGGTTTGACAAAACGACCAAACAAAGGTGACTAGTTAAGAGTTCTAAAATCTTTTTTCTTGGGAAATCAACCATGAAATTAGTCACAAAATAGAGGATGGTACCATATTTAAAGAGACGAAAACATATCCAAAAGATGCTAAAATTGTGCTTGATTACATTACAGAGTTCGTTTTATATAAACTTAATGCAATAAATACAAATAAGTATGAGAGATGATATTCGTATTTTACATGATATGGAAAACCTATAATTACAAAGATCTTAATTAAATAAGAAAGTAAATCATAAAATAGAAAATAAAAATAAATCCTAACATATCATTTATGATATATTCTAAAATAGTAATATATATACATATAAAAAAATATATACTATCCAATATTTCGCATATTTTCTAATATTTACAAACTCACCCTTAGCACGTTGTTTTTATTTTTGTAAAGTCATGATCATTGAACAGTTGGACAAATTTAGAATTAGGTTTTATATGTATTTATCTTTATATAATTTAAGAATGTAAAGGCTAGGGGAAATGAAAGTGTCAATTTCTTTTATGACTATTACTCATTGTCATCATATGAAATACAAAAAGATGTAAATTGTATTAAACATGCATATTATATATATATATATATAGTGATGAAATATAAATAAGTTATATGTTTACGGTGAAAAAAAGTTATATGTTTGATAAATAAGTAAATCATTATTTAACTTTTAGTAAAATTACTTTGTTAAATAAATAAATCTTTATATAAATTAAGTTTTATTACTTCAATTATTGAATATTTAAATATTAATTCGACTATTAATGCATACTAATTTTACTTTTCATTTGTTCACAAAGATATAAATTATTTATAAAAGTGAGTTGGATTCTAAAAGGAGGATCACCTTCAAAGAAATGCAAAAATAGGATTGTTTTTAATATTTTTTAATCAGCCAAATAATTATATTTTTACATAGATATATATCCAAAATTCCTGCACAATTGTTCAGTATTTTTGCGTTTTCCCTGCATACATAGAATTCCTACAACTGTATACAGAATTACACAGTCCCAAAGTAATAATTCAACTCCCTGCATACATAAATTATTCATGTTGGTCAGCCTCTTCCTGCATCAATAGACTATAATCCACTGATGCATTTAATTAAGTGTATTCTAATTCTACTGCTAAGCTTTATGCAGACCGTCAATCCTGCTACAAACACTTCAAGCATAGCAAAGAATGACATCACTTGACCACTCAAAAAATGAAAAATTAAGAAAAGTGTTTCACTTTTGCATGTAACCAAGACCAACATCTAAAATTAATCAATTCAAACACGTATTCACTATCTGCTTCTTCGTTCCAGAAAATAATACTGTTCCTATGTAATCATAATGTTCAGACAATTAATAGCAAACCATACAAACCAACAAGCTTTTTCAGGTCCTTTCCCATAATGTAATATGTTATGAGAACCTATTTGTGGCCAAAGTGCTATGATTAGTCTTATACTACTGTTTTTAAAGACGGTTCAGATGTTTGTATAGGCAAATTTTGAGATAAGCTTATTAATAATAAATTTGTTTGGATAAGCTTATCTAGAAATATTTTAAAGAATTTTTTTCGTAAATTAAAATTAATTTATATATAAAATAATTTATAATTTTTTTCCATATAATTTCTCTAAGAAAATAAGAGAATTTGCACGTTAATTTATACATAAATTAATTGGAACTTATAAAAAAAGATGATTTCATTTTTTTTCTAAAAAGTACTTTTTTGAAGAAGCTTACCGAACAAGCCAATTAAGTATAACTTATACCATGGGCAATAATAAAATAGGATTTGCTTGGAATAAGAAGAAAATATATTAATAAATTCACTGAAGCATTGCATTTATGCTGCATCTAGCTGAGCCGCAGCTGCCTGAAAGGTCAACGTAGGGATGCTGTCATGCAAAAATTGAAAATGACAGTAAAGGGAGAAAGACAACGTTTTTAAGATTAGCTATCATTGGAGTTATTACTTCATAATTTAGTGGTCACCCGTGATTGAACAACCATTAAATTGATAATAACTAAACATGTATAATTTTTTTGTTTATTTATGAAAAACATGTACTTCCTCGGGACTTATATTTTTTTCCCCTCACAGCTCTGGATTTATATATACAAAAATAATTAATTTTACAGTAAATTAAAAAGTTAATTAACATTATTTAATTTTTCTAATTTCAAATAAAAAATAAAGTTATTTCTAAAATATTCTAGCTATTATAAATAAAAAATTCTCATTAAAAATATAATTAAATTAAATAAAAGTATTTTAGGAATGATAATAAATAAAATTAGTTAAATTTATTTATATTTAAATCCAATATACAAGTTATTTTTTTCTTATATTAGTCAAAATGGAGTATTTTAATGAAGAGTATTATATAAGTACTTCCTCCGATCTTAAATAATATAAGAAGAAAAATAATTGATTCACATACTAATTAAAAAATTTAGTATTATTACATTTAATTGATAAATCTCAATTTTTTTAAATTTATTATTCATTAAAATTTGGTATTAGGAATAGAAATGAGTCATTTGAACTAAAAACTCAATTAGATAAAAGGTATTTTATATATAATATTATTAAATAAAATAAATTTGAATTTTTTACAGCATATTTGAGATAAAAAAATATTTTTTTCTTATTATATTTGAGATAAGAGTAATGCGATGTTAAATGATAAACTAATATAATATCATAAAATTCATATACAAACAAAATAACTATGTATAAATTTTAAATCACACAGCCACAAAAACACATTATATATTTTTTAATTTAATTAGTAATTAAGCATCATACGTCATTTTTCGTTTAGTTGGCTCATTAATTTTCATAAATACACCTAATCATTAAAAACACTATCACCCACCATTGGTGACAAAATCCCACGGGACGTTTGTGTCACGGATTATACAATGTGAATAAATTTTTATCGTTCCTTTGAATATTTTTAAAGTTTTTTAATTTAATAAAATATTAAATAAATAAATAAATGAAGTAGAAAAGGAGAAAAGTGAGAACTTATTTTTTTTCTTAAAAAAAAACTTTAATTCCCATGGGAATACAAAATTCTCACATTTTTACATAGGAATAGGAAGATAGAAAAATTCTTGTGAACGTATTTTTAATCCGTAAAATAAACACACTTATATGAGTTAAAAATGCAAGTAGATAAGTATGACAATTTAATAAAATTTAAATTGAAAATTGGTTAATTTTTATGACCATAATTAAGGAATGGTGTGGCAAATTGGTAACTACATAAGTTAAAAACTGAATTTTTCCTCCTTTCAGGCGAGATATTCGTCCAAAACACCATAGCCATTTTCCTTCGACAGAAAACCTAAATATGATCTAGCGTCAGTGGGTGCTTCAATTCCTGTTTTGTTCTTAAATTAAGGCTTAAGCAGTTAAGCAAGGCCAGGGATTCAACTACTCTTTTTTCTTGCTGCATGGAGTAGTGGTATGGGGAGAGTGGGAATTAATTTGATCAAAGGAAGGTGGGAGAGATTTGACTCCCAAATCTCATTTAATTTAGAAATTCAATGTAATATGCAAGAAATTTATTAGTTTTTTAAACAAAAATGCCCCCATGGTAATTTTATTATTAATTCAGTTAATAACTAATTATGACGTCAAAGTGTTTTGTATGTGTTTTCGGTGGGATTTTGTCAAAGAAAAAAAAAAGTTACCAATATACAATAGTCCAAATAGTCCATGGTCGAGGGCATAAATTAAAGGTTTAAAATTTCATCCCAATATTAAAAATTCAATTAGTCTTATTTTTTTTAAATCTTCAATATAATCAATTTCATACATTTTGACGCTTATATCAACAATTAGCGACAGTTTAAAACTATCACTAAAAGTAGAGTTCTGTTGAGACTCTTAAAATAATAAAACCTAATTTAATCTGGAATGAAATTAAATACAAATAATAAGACAATCAAGCCTTAAAACTTTGATAAATAACTATGAAAGTGAAACGACGATCAATTCTTGTTTCATAAAAACAATGCAACTTTAATGCTTAAGGTGATGTGCATAAGTTTAAACAAGTATGTATTATCACTATAGAAATGACAAACTAAAAGCAGAAATTCTGTACCAAAAAGAGTACCAAAAAATAAGCAGAAATTGATACAATAGAGATGCAAAGAGAATCAATATTACAAAACTAAACCAAGTTAACGAAAGAGCAACAGCAACCCAAAAAATGGGCAAAAAGTTAATTTGCCGAATCTCAATAGCCGACTCCCAAAGTTTGCTAGCCAAACTTCTCATCAAGATAAATAAATACAAGGTGCAAATGCTTATCTTCACCAATTAACTAGGAAGCCATCGCAATTCATAACAATGTCGTCTTTCAAATTCATAATATAGTTCTAGCTATTAAAAAAATAAATGCTGATCTAAATGGCAATATTGTTTACAGCCAGCTGAATATAAACCTATTCAGTATAAGAAATAAAATTAAGGTCACAATAATAATACAGAGAAAGGAATTAAAATCTACTAGGAAATAAGTTGAGAATACCTATCATGGAAAAAGATTACAACTAAAACCAAATATCCATTGAAACCTATTATCGCAAGAATCATGGTCAGAAAATATAGCTGTGGAATGAACCGCATGCATCTAATTTCTGCAATGGCCTAAAGATTATTTACCCATGTATAAATAATTCTACAATCATGCATCATCTTCATCATCATCATCATCCCCAACATTTTCCGCTTCCTCTCCATCGTCATCAGACATGTTATTAATTACATCTGTAATTATATCCTTCACCTCTGCTTTTCTATGCATTAAATCCACATCAAAGTGAGTACCTGCCAACATTTCATTACAAACGAGCTGAGTTCACAAAATCATTTCCCATCTTTTTGGGGGGAGGGAGAGAATTAAGTGGAATAGGTCATACCAAGTTGCTTGAGGATATCAGATAAAGTTGCCTGCATCAAGGAAAATACAAAAATAAAAAACTTGAACAATATTAAAAAAATGAAATAGAAAAACATTACTTACCTTATTGAAATCTACCTCCTTCAAAATATCAACAGCCACTCGATGCATCTCCACCTTACTAGGTTCTGCTTTAGCCTTCTCACTACTTTTACCTTTGCCTGCCATTGACATAAGAATGGAACAGGTAAATATGAAAAGGTAACAAAATTCAGTCCTATAAATTGAAAGATTTTATGCAACTTGCCCAAACATAACATATGGTTATGTGTAGAGGATAAGTTTTCTGGGAAAACTCGAGCAAAAGTGATCATAGGTTTGAAAAATGACTTTTGAGCAACTGACAAAGTATGGCAGCCGGCATTAAGTAGTACAGATAATATCAACTGCAACGAGAAAGACCCAACCTTGATCCTTCACTAAAGCCTTCAAAGACTTGTCAGCTTGTTTTTGGTTTGCATTGTTCCCTTTAGAGTTCTGGTTTTCCTTCATTGTTTTCTGTTTCTTGGAAGCAGATTGCTTGGACTTAGAAGTACCGTCAGTAACAGCCCTTTTTGAAGTAGATTTTTTAGGAGTCTTTTCATTGCTCTTGGCAGTCTTTACAACAGTGGTCTTCTTTACAGGTGTGGTTTGATCCTCCTTCAGAATCTTTTTTGAAGTACGTTTGTGAGCCTTTTCTTTATCCTCTTTCTCTGATATGCTTTCCTCATTATCACTTTCACTTTTTTGACTTGAATCGTCATCTTCCTGAGAATCAACTTTTGCATCTGAAGGTTCAGCTGCATCGCTGTCCTCAATGTCAGAAGACTGCTTTTGGTTTTTCCCAACTTGTGAATTTTGCTTTTGCTTCTAAAGACACACAATGTAAAAGTAATTAAAACAGAAGAAAAATCCTTTTTAAGCACGACATAATTAATGCTCTTGCATAATGAGATAATTTACATCCCAATTCACCCATGGATACAAAGGGGGATAAAACTGAACCATGAAATTTATAGAAGCTGCAAAAAACAGTACTCCCTCCATCCCATTATAATTGATGTGTAAAAAAATATTATCCCAAAATAATTGTCATTTAGCTTTTCAATGTAACATTAATTACCTTTTTTCACTTATATCCCTTATAATATTAATGGTGGACAACAAAATCTGTAAATGAACTAATAATGATATGAGGTTAATTTTGTAAAACTACTACTCTCTTTCATCTATTTATTGTTTTTCTTGATCTGTGTAAAATAACCTAAGGGATTAACTGATAATCTGAAAGAGAACATTTTCATGCTAGGAATACCAGAGGTGTTTTAGAAGTAAAAATAATTAAATTATACTTAACTTCATATCATTCACATTTACAAAGAATTTCTTCAGGGCTAAAGATCAAAGGACAACCCAGGTGATTGGCTGGATTGTTCAAAAGCAAAACAGCTGGAACTTCTTCCAGGTTGAATCACAAAAATAACCTCAGAACCAAACTACCATTAATGGTAAACCTGTCAATATGCCAACATCTGACAAAACTATGCTTTGAGATGGCAATTTTTATTTGAAGTTCACCTCCATAAGCTCATAAACACAGATAGTAATTTCAAATTCAGTTTATAGGGGTAGGGTCAGACAAACAACTGAAAATAAATAATATTAAAGCCTAATTAAAGACAAAATCTAGCAATAATATACCAATTAGTTGATAATTGTAAATGATACTGAACCATCATAAATCAGGGTACCTCATGCTACATGAAGAATCAAACATTTGGCAACATGTTTTGATGCAGGGGATTGCACACAAAGACTAGTGTAGAACAGATATGAAGCAATGAATTTCTAGTATGACAACGCACCTTGGCAGATGTTTTGGATCCTTCCCCAGAAGATTTGCTTGGGGTTTGCTTTCTGGCTCGTTTTTTGCCTTTCTGTAACATAGAACCAAGCTTCAATAAACAAACACCAATAAAATAAAATAAAAAATAAGTTAAATGGCATATTCATATAATGATTTAGGACTCATTGATACTATACAGGGCAAACATGATTAGTTAGCTAACTTTTAAATTAAAAATCATAGAGATCCCAAGTTAAATTTGGGAAATTTTGGACAAAATAAGTCTTCAATCACATGGTTGAACTTCTTGAGTTTGGGAGGTTTGTAATTTGCTAATCTTGAGTTATTTGGTTGGAATAAACAATTAAATTTAAAATAACATGAAATCTACATGTGGCAACAGAGTGGATAAATTGTGTCACAACTTACCAATATTAATTAATCCTTATCCTTATACTATAATATTAAAAAAAATACCTTTTCCTTATCAGCAAGCAGAACATCAGTTGTGGCATGTGGGGACTCCAAAAATTCCAACAACTTTGCAGACAGTTCCTCCTGAAATTTCACATTAATAATAAGTTTTGTATAAAGACAGAGTCTTTGATTCAATAAAAGGATGGAAAAATGTTAGATCACCACTTACCTTCTTCATACTGGTCTTATTTATCGGAATATTAAGCACATTACAGAAGTCCACCAACTTTTCTTTCACACATTTGTCAATCTTCTCCCTTATCTTTGCCCTCTGTTTTTCCTGCCAATAATTTTAAAACCATAGTATAAGCAGGGCTAATTACAGCCTCATACATTCAATTTTAAGACAACATACACATTCAACCTAAATAAATAAATAAAATTGTCAAAACATCAACACAAAATCCATTAAGATTTATCTAGCATAGTAAGGAATAAAAGACAAGGAGTATTGCAGTATATAATGCAACTGTACCTCATTCTCAGTCCACAAATAGCCAGAAAACTGTCCTATATTTCTCTTGAGATGATGTACCTACACAAGAAATTATGTCACTAGCATTCAAGCAACAGCAATAGCCAGAGTTACAGTGTTCATCAACCCTTAATTAAAACAATAAAACATGGAAAAACAAAGACGAAATATGTTTAAAAAAAATGCAAAACCATCCAAGGAACTAAGTTAGTCTATCACCTTTGCTTTTTTCCCAAACAATATACTATGAAGTGCACGCAGGTTGTCATCAGCTTTTCTCTTTGATAACTTGAAAGCCACTGAAAAAGTTTAGAAGTATAAAACATAACTAAAAACACTGCTTTGGAGAAACATAACAGTCAAACTTGAAAAACTACTGATTGGGAAATCTGCAAAACTTAGTTTCTATGACCAAGAGAGTGAATCCAATAACACGAGCAATTTGCAACTCCTCATTTCACAGTTCACATGTATAAAAATGTGAGTTAAACAAAAATGGCCAACATATACAGCCAGCACAGAACACCAAAAATTTGCAATGCAACAACTGAAACACATTTCTTTGACAACAAGGAATGTTATCCTTAGAAAACTTGGAAACACATCTTTCCAGAGGAGTACTTTTCATTACCATCTAAACTTTGAGGTCAAACCCAATAAGCAGATTATGTTAAGGCCACTATACTCTCACTACCTTGTGTTTAATTTTCTATTTAAAACCAGTTTCAACAAACAAGGAGAATGTTCCTAATGGGTTGAAATACATTTACACTTTACAAACTTATGCAGAGTTAAGAAAGCATGAAGTTTAACTTCTAAAACTGGACGTGCAATAATAACATACTGCTGAGAATGAACAATCATTCTTAAGCCAATTCCTAGAAAAAAAATGTTATTTCCAACATTAAAATGAGTCCAAGTATACTTATGTAGCCCATGCATGGGAGACATGTTGGACTCTTAGTAGTAGCTTAGCTTAGGACCTAGGCAATTTGCAAGCAATTGGAGGATCACAGAGTTCTCGCTTAAACATTTATTCCTTTATCTTTACCACAAATGCCATGCCTGAGTAGGTCATTTAAGTTGCAAATTGATGCAAAATAGTCAGAATTTCAGTTCCTTTTTTTTCCTCTTGTGCCTAACATTAATCCTTCTCTTGTATCCCTTGCCTTAAGACATTAATACCACCTAACATTAAGGATCTCTTTCTCTTTAACCAGAAATATCCCATGAGACCACTTTAACATGCAAATGGCTAACCCCCAAACCTAATCTCGCAACACTGCAGTCAACAAGTATAATTACTTCATCTACTGGGGAGGGAGAGAGGGGGGGGGGGGGGGGGGAGATCAGCAATTCAAGACGATATTACAATTGCAAACAATAACATGCAGATATAGAATCACGAATCAATAAGATCACGTGATTACTTCACAAATGAATTTAAGAATAACAGGTCTTTACCATTAGGAATGTCCTTGAGCTGCGTACCATTGCCCTGAAACCAAAAGGGATTCACACGATCAAATCCAACACTTGTTCAATTGATTCGTCATAGTGAAGAAACAAAACGGTAAACCTCCAAAAACCCAAAAAGTAAAATAGTATATCAAATGTACCTTTTCAATTGAGAGAGCTTTGATGGAAGAAGATCTGGGAAACTTGTCGGGCGAAGAAACAGTGTACCTCTCCACCGTTTTCCTCTCCCTAGTTGGTCTCTCACTTCCTGGAGTAGCGTAACCGCTTTCTTTCGTTGACTTTTTTGACTTCACCTCGTCACGCTCCTCCTCCTTCTCTTCTTCTTCTTCCTCTTTCTCCTCATCCTTCTCTTCTTCTACCTGATCCCTTTCCTCTTCGCCTTTGTCATAGTCGTCTTTCATCTCCGAATTATCTTCTTGCTTGGTGTGGTTGTCTTCAGCTTGGGCTTGTTCTTCTTCCACTTGAGGTTTCTCTTTTTCTAGGGTTTCGGAAGACATGGTTGAAACTTGAGAGAGAAGGGAATGTAGAAAATGAACTGCGAAGAGAGTAAAACCCTAAGCAGAAGAAGAGAGGAGGCTTTTAGTTATTATGATTGTGATTGGGAGGGAATCGTGAAATGAAAATGGAGGGAATGAAAAAAGATGAAGCGCGCTCATTACTAGTATTTCAAATTTCATGCCAATTTTCTGAGCGGTTTCTCACATACCACACTCCTTCCCCTTATTTTATGCATTCTCGGCAAAAACTTTAATAAATTACACTCGTAAAAAACTAGATTTTAAAAATTTTAAAATTTTATTTAGATTCTTTATTTTTTTAAAGTTTCATTTTGATAATTTTTTATTTTTCGTTAAAAATATTAATATTCTGTTAATATTTTAAATTTTGATAAAATACTAAATATAAAGAAAATAATTAATTTAAAATAATGATGATTAAAATAATTACATTATTTCAAAATTTAATTTGGTATAATCCAAGGTATTGTACCGGAGTCCTGGTGTTCGGTGTTCCTTATCAATATATGTATTTGCCTATTAAAAAAAATAGATGTGCCGAGCCTTACTTTATATTTTGAAACGGGCAATACCTTTCATATGTTGAAAATTAGTTAAGAAAGAACACTTCAACCTTATTGTATATAGTTTTTTAAATCTCTTTGGCCTTTTGACTTCTAGGCCTAAGATATTACATTTAATATTTTTAAATGACTTTTACTAACAGGTTATGCATATATTTGGAATTTTTAATTCAAGTCTATAGCATACCAACAATATTAGCATGAGAATAAGACACTCTTTTCTTTTGTTAAAACGTGTAACAAAGAAAATAAAAGACAATAGGGTTATCTTGGTAGTGAGACCTTAAATAAATTGCATGAAGTTTTTAAATTCAAACATAAGACAATTCAAGTATTTGCTCTAGGTACTATAGAAAAATAGTTTTTTAGTATTAGTATTATACAATTTTAATTACCAATTACAATGGCACTTTAAGACGGCTAGGCACATGAATAAGTAGAAACTAGAAACACTTAATACCACACCACAAATGATTTTTTTTTTTTAAATCTTAAGGTGAAAGTAGAGAAGTAGCTTATGTCAATAGATACTACTCCCACATTAATATGGCTAGCTGGGTTTGAGATTGGGATTTATCACTGTCATGGGATACTGTTATTTCTTCAAGCATGATAAACCAAGGAGCTTCTTGCTAAATGCATCCCTCTCCGAAGACCCCGAGATTTAGTGCCCAACGGTTACAAAACTCAAACACATCAGGGAAAAATATCTTCCAGTAGAACATTGTCCTAAACCATGCTGGCTCTGTCAAGTATGAGTCCCCACGGCAAGCGCTATTAACAATTGCTTTGGCAGCTTCTGTGCCTGATCTTATGGGTATCAAACTAACTTGCACCTGTTGCCAAGAAACCAAATGAATAATAAATTAATAAAAGCAAAGTGCTAAGAGAACCAAAAATTTACAATGAAAGGCAAGAACCAAACTTGGCTTATTTTACAATGAATAATACTAATATTTTATTTATAGAAGTGAAGTTCAAATTCTGATTAGGAAACAACACAAAAAATATGTTAAAAATTGCATCCAAGTTTTGTGCAAAAAGTAAAGATGGCTTACATCTCTTATTAGTTGATCAAAAACCATCTTGCCTTCCTTGGATAGGACCTTCCCTTGCGAAATTTCTGATTCAATCAGCCCTGGAGTGACTATAGTTATCCCTATGTCTCTTCCCAATTCAGTCCTCAGAGTCTCATATAAGCTGATCACTGCTACTTTGCTTGCCTAAAGAATTTAGAAAGCTATAAATTGGTCATTACTGGCTATATATTGCAAGAAAGATATCATGACGGAAGCTTAATCAATTAATTAGCTTGTTGATGGGATCTGGTGTGTTACATTGTAGATGCTCATCCTTGGAACAGCCAACCATTCAGTACAGGAAGCTATTGCTATGATCTTGCCTTTGCTTTTTCTGAGGTGGGGGATGGCAAAGTAATTGCCATATGCAGAACCCCAGAAGTTAATGTCCTGTTACATCAAGATTATGAATTGGAAGTGTTATAAAAACAGTGTGGTGAAGATTGTATAGTGTGGAGCCACATATCATTTTCCCAATTCCAATCTAACAATGACGTGGATGTAAATGTTCATACTCTATTCCTCTTAACCTGTTGCAGAAAAGAGCTAAAACTGATCAATTCATTACCATTGGGGGTGCAAAATTGCGGATATCAGTGGGGCTTTCAAACAATCCGAGAGCACTTACTCCTGCATTGTTCACCAGATGATCCACTACAAAGGAAGATCACAATTAACGAGTGATTAACCATGTCTTCCCATTAACATATATTGAAATCAAATCATAAACACATTTGTATGCGGTTGCTAATTGGTATAAAAAATATTAACTCTTCTCATCACTTTTCACCCTTTCATACGATAATTTGGTATATGATCACCTGATCACCATGTTCCCCACCAATGATCCGTGAAATATAACCAAAATTTCAATTTATGAGAAAAAATTAATGAAATTCAGTTACATGAAGACCATACGAAATATTTTCTCCTTTCACACACTCTCTCTCTTATTACGTTTTCTATGATTTTTTTACGTTTTGTTATGATTTATACTCTCTTTTTAATTCTTTAACCAATACCTTTGGGCACTCTATAGCAACACCCATAATATAGCTTACATTGTCCGAAGTGGTTAATTGTTGAGTCAACGAATCGTTTACAATCTTGGGAACTTGAAACATCTGCATGGATGGTGATGACATCAGGGGATCCAAGCAATTTGGCATTGCTGGCAACCTCCTTGAAGTCGATTTTCTTTTTTGGCAACAAGTGCTAGACGCGCTCCTCTTCTACCATACTAATATGCTAGCTAGATGCTAATTTGCGAAACACATAAAAAAGGAAAACACAGAAACAAACCAATTCCACTTAGTTAATTAATTATGGGAATCAATAGATAGTTGGAACTTAATTGCTTTGTACCTCGTCTATGCCAGAGGAGGTTCCAGTGATTAGTACTACTTTTCCTACTATGTTCTCACTAAAAATTGATCTTACGATGAAGCGAAGAATCTTGAATAACAGGTAGGGCGGTAACATGAGGAGCAGCAAAACCAGGCCAAGAGGGGGGAACTACTATGTTCAACATTTCATGAATGAAAACCATGGTTTCGGTTGAAGAAAAGAAAAGGTGAGACGGATCAAAAATACACTGAACATGGTTTTTGTTTTGAGCTCTAACGTTTGCATGGAGGGGAAACAACACGTTAGCATTTTTTGTTTTGGAAGCTGGATACGTGTTAGTGCTTGATTTATATATAATATCATATAGTATATTATTATTTGGCATAAAAAAGTTATCAAGTCTTTTGACTTTACATACTGATATATATATATATATATATATATATATATATATATATATGTATATGTATGTATATATACGTATGTGTATGTGTTTTTCTTTTTGACGGCAACATATTGAGTCCGGTCAACAGTTTATGAATAAGGTGGGGTTGAGTACTTGAAATCTTGGTAGAAAAGAAAAAATCAGACTAATTTGTAGCAAGAACGCTACCAAAGTTACTTCTGTTTGCAGCCGAAGTCACCAAATGGCAAAAGAACAATGCAAATTGAATTTTAGATAATTATATTGAAAAAAATCTAAGTCTTATATCAATTAGAGATAATGTTAATATATAATATGTAAATGAGAGACAATTCTCATCTTATAAACTAATTTTTAAGATTGATTCAGGTTCAAACCCATAAGGCGGTACTTATTCTAGATCTATTCACAAAATTTAGATAATACATTTCTTATACTTGATATACATCTTATCTAATACTTTTTATTTTCCTTTTTTGCTGGAGGAGATTGGAGAAAGCCCAAATACCAAGCGGCAGGCCCAGTCTACGACATGAGGATAAAGCACCTTCCAAGTAAAGAACACTTTGAAGTTTGACCCATGATGGATATGTGACGTACAAATCTCCCCCACATGCTGACCCCATTGGAACTCTTCCCAAAGTAGCCTGGATTGCAAAATACAATCAGCAATTCCCTTCTATTTAGCTTTCAGTAGAATTGACGTTTCATATGCTAATTGCTTTGGAAAATAAACAAGAAAAATTTTATTAGCAAAATTCTAAAAATAATTATTGTGTAATAAGATATAATTAACTTGATTAATAATATTATTAGAAAATGTTATAAGAACATATAACTCAAACTAAACGAATAAAAAAGAAGTTAGTCAGACCTCGCCAATCCCTGAGGCTGCTCTGGTGATTAATTAATACTACTTTCCCTGCCACGTTTTCGGTGTACCCAAAAATGAAAACATCCAACCTTCTTTATTTTTCATGTAACAATACCAATTTATTATACTTTATCTTTTATTATCTCTCTTTAAATGTCTATCTCAAGGCTGACTATCCACACATACATTCAAAAAAGATATAAGAAAAAATAAATAAATCCAAAATGATTGGAGTGACACTGAAATCTTAAGATTTTGAATTCAAATGTTACGAATGAAAAAAAATGTGATAACTAAAAAAATTTCAAGGATATCCAAAAATATTTTCCACAATGTTAACTGCACTTGAACGAATTGATTTGGTAGGCTATATTTTGGTAGTATTAAAAATCCCATTTTATTTTATTTTAAATAGTTTAGATGATAAAATGTTCTATCAATTCAAATATAATCATACTGAACGAGGGTAGGTAGAGTGATTGGATTGGGAAGTTAATAGGTATAAATGCATCAATTCAGTGCCATGTCATGCCATGCCATGCATAGTAATCCAGTACCACTATGCTAAGTATATGTTTCTTTTAATAGAGCAGCAAAAGAAAAATATCTCCTCAGAACCTCAGCTCCTCATGTTGTACTTGTAAATTGTAATTGATATTTTGTTTTGAATTTGTACGGGATATATCTAGGAAAAAATCAATGGACAAAACAAACTTCTTTTTGCTAAAATTTCTTAATAGTTCTCTTGTTTATAATACTAAATTATTGTTTAGAAATGATTAAGTTTTGAAAAATAATCACTTCTTTTCTTCCTGGTCTTTATTATTGAAGGTTCAATCTTTTGCAATTGAGACTGCGCGTTGTATGGTTGATTAATTGTAATCAAGCCATACTAAACAATATTGGTATAAAATATAATCATGACGAGAACCATATATGGCCAAATATGGTGATCATAACTCACATGTAAGAAAGAACATTTCCAAATTCCTCGTATTATTAATTAACTATCATAATGCCAAAAAAGAAAAGACACAAAAATAAAATTAATAATCCTATATAAATAATAAGTTCTGTTGTTATTATGTTGGATCTTTCTCTGTCACAAACACTTTCAAGTTACATTCCACTTGCCACAAACTAACATTGATTTATTCAACAAGAAAAAAAGTGCCACAAACTTAACATGAATTAATTTTATTCTAACTTAAGCTCTGGGACCCTGGACAAATGCAGATTGCCTTTCATGCTAGACGAGTTTCGAGAAATCCCAAAGACCAAGCAACAGGCCCAGTCCACAAGTTCAGGACAAAGCACCTTCCAAGGAAACAACACTTTGATCCACGATGGATTTGTGACATACATATCTCCCCTGCATGCACTGTTCACAATGGCTATAGCACAGTCAGATGCTGACCCCATTGGAATTCTTCCCACCGTAGGCTGGATTGCAAAGTAGAATGAACAATTCCGTTATATTTAGCCATCGGTAGTTATGACGTTGAAAGAATCATTTTTTTAATATAAAAACATGGTTAATAAAATACAAGTGCATATAATATATAATAAACTTTAGAAAAATACTAAAATTTCAATAATTAATTTTAAAAATTAAAGTTTGTAAATGTAGCTTATCCTCTTAAATATATCTTTTTTCACTTTTGAAGAATCAATTCTATGTTGGTAAATTGCATTGGTCAAGGATAAAATGAAGTATTATCCTGTCTATGAGCTGAAAACAATAACAACCTTTGTAGGAGAGATTAATTATTTGTCTCATTTTAAGTGCGGTTGGCATTTTAGAAGGTAAAGTGCTCACATCTTAACTATTTAAAACAATAAAGATTCAGATTGTCACAATTAATTTTAATTTGTCACATTTGATTTATTTTCAAAAAATAAAAATATATCACCTATTATTATTGTTGTCATTATCACTATCATTATTATCATTGTGTTTAGTGTTTCTTTCATTATTGCTTTGGTACAATGACAATATGCACAATGATAATAGTGGTAATTATGAGTATGACAGTGTTGATTATAAAAGATATATTTTTACTTATTTAAAAATTTGTGACAAATTTAAATTAATTAAACAATTTGAATTGTGTATCGTTATGAAGGGTTAATTTATCTTATTTTCTAAGTTTTTACTAATTTTGTATCTTACAGACTCCATGTTAACAAAAGGAAGAGTATATTTTAGATGATAAAATGCAACTATAGCCATTAATTAAAAAATCAGTGTCATAAGTACGTGTAAATTGGATGGTACTACTAAATTGTATCGGTTAAACCTTTAAAGAGATGTTATCCTACTCTCCTACCACTGCATGTTCTCTGAACAAGACCAACCTCATATTCCATTGCCCTCAATGCAAGGTCCGTTTTGACAAAACCAGGTGTGGCGATAGTTATGCCAATATCCCAACCAAGTTCCATTCTCAGAGTCTCAAAGAAGTTTATTACCGCTGCCTTGCTCGCCTGTTACCATTCAACAATCACAATTTTATAATTATTAGAACTCAATATGTTTTGGAACTATATAGACTAGGTTGAATTTTGACTGAATTTATATATAGACTAAATGAAAGATATTTCAACCAAATTAAATGTAGTTGATGGTCTGGTCAGTGGCATACATTATAGATACTTATCCTTGGTAGTGGGAACCATCCGCAACCAGAAGCAATCACTATGATCCTACCTTTGTTTATTTTGAGATGTGGGATTGCATATAAAGTGCCATAAACTGCTCCCCAAAAGTTAATGTCCTGCGAATTCGCAGAGAAAGTTGGTTTTAAAAGTTAAACCAATTTTTTTTGGACAAGAAGAGTAGAGATTGTAATTTAATTAGTTCAGTTTATTCATTATATCATCCTAAGAGATCCAAATAATATCAAAATGAACGACTTCATAAAGGATAAATATTGATAAAAGATGATACCCGCAACGAGACAACCTCTCAGCAATTTTCATTCTTAATTTCTTATCTGTGAGAAAATAATCATAAATATCTAGCAGTTTGAACTGTGATATATCTAAAAATGTCAGTATAAGTATAACTTAATATTATAAAATCGATTTCTAAGGTGGAAAGTGAGAGTTGCCTTCCAAAACTCTTTTTATATATTCTATGTGGGGACAATTTGCTCCCATAGAAAAATAGATATTGTTCTCCTAAGATGAATTGTTTTTAAATGAATGTAAGAAAATATAAGAAATAAAAAACAGAAAATAAATTAATATTAATCTTACTTCTTTATCCCTTTAATTTTAATAGTATTGACAATAAAAAAATTATAAAACATTTTCAAACTATGAAAATGCATAAAAAATAATTGTAATTTGTAAAAATATAAATATTTTTAAAAAAAATTGTCATGATATTATATATTTTTATGATAGTTGATGATATTTTATTATGTGATAATATTATAAACTATTTCTTGTTCCTACTAATAAAAATTTATGGATTCACTACTTATAGAACTAAATTTTTTCCCCATAAAAAGCTTACAAATCAAAGTCATGTTGCAGTTTCATATGATTAAGATTTAAGAAATCTGCCCAAATCAACTACTAATAGATAATGCACCTAGTTATTAAGATATACAAATTGTTCCGTTTCATCACTTTCATGGCTTACCATAATCGGAGTGAATTCGGAAACATCAAGCCAATCCTCCACCCCAACAGGCTTAAGACTAATTCCAGCGTTATTTACCAGATGGTCCACTGCACGTGACACCAATTCTATCAATTTTATTTAGAAACCAGAAAATACAAATAAAACAACAACATACAAAATTGCTTGGTATAAGAAAATTTCACTATAGCACCTGACTTGAAATCACATACGTCTTCCAAAGTAGTTCACGGTTTCATCAACAAAGCGGTTACAGTCTTGGATCTTGGATACATCTGCACCAATAATGGTAACATCAGGGCAACCCAAAGATCGTGCCTTATCAGCCACTGTTACAAGTTTGTCCTTTCTAATGTCAACCAGAGACAACTTTGCTCCGCGCCTAGCATATTCATATGCTACTTGCTTTGGAAAATAAACCAGAAAAAGTTTATTAGCAAAATATTCTAAAAACAACAATAATACATAATGCAATTTGAAGCCTACCAAAAAAAATATAATGCAATTTGAAAAATGATAGTTATACTTTAAGTGTGTATGATAGTTGTGTGATAAGATATAATTAACTGAATAATATTATAAAGTAGTATTGTATTAACATATAACTTTTATATAGTTGCGCAAACTCAAACTAAGACGAATAAAATAAGCAGTCAGACCTCGCCAATCCCTGAGGCTGCTCCAGTGATTAATACTACTTTCCCTGCCATGTTTTCGCTGAGTAGCAATTTTTTAACATACATAAGCAGCTTCACTAAGAGCAAAGGTAGCGTGAAGATGGAGATCATAATTAGTGATAATGGGGGCAATGCAAAGTTCAGTAGCTTGCAAATTGAAATCATTGCTTTGTGAGTCTTAATTTTTCGACAAGATTGAAATCAGCACTTCCAAGCTAGAGCAAAAGCTGTCTTTAAATATTGTGTAACAACCACGAATTCTGGTTTTACTCGAGAAAATGATTATTGATCTAAAATTAATTTGTAGTTAAAAAAATTTAAGTCATTTTTAAATTTTATATTGAACTTTATTATTATCTTATTTATAGAATAAAAACATTTAAATATAAATTTGATCACTTTTAATAAAACATTTAGAATAAAAAAAATTCTTAATATTTTACATAAAATTTTAATGAAATTAAAATATTTATTATATAAGAAACATATAAGTCATTTAATATTATCTGGTAAAAAAAGTTATTTAATATTTACTTTTTTAAATTGAAAGTATCTAAAAAAAGGTAAGTTAATATTTATTTTTCTTAATAAATATGTTAATATTCTTAACTTATATATTTAATGTATAAAATAGAAAGCGTAATTAAATTAGATGAACACACGATATTTTTTTCTTTTTTCACCTGTAAATAATTTCTTAATTTTTAAACTTTGGTTACACCATCCCTCTTAGGTGTAAAAAGTGTTATATCAACCTCTCTTCGTAAGGACTTAAAGTAGTGTAGAAAATAAAGAAATATCAAGTCTAACAGGGATAAATCAAAAAAGGTATGTGTAATTTATTTAATAAAAACAAAATAAAAAATCAATTTTAATTTTGTGTCATTTTTCAAATAATAAATTCTTTATTCTGTTCAATATTTTTTTATATAAAATGTTAAGAAAATAATAAAAGAATATTAAAAATATAATATTTAAAAAAAAAACGTCTTGTCACTCGTGAATAGACTGATACTGACTTTAGTAGTTGGACGTCGCAATTATGGCTTTGTTTAGAATTTAAGGGCATTAAATGTGGTTGACCAAAATATACAAAAATAAAACATCGGATTTCATTTTAAAATCTTAATTATTATTTTTTAGTGAAAATCTTAATGTTATACCATTTTAAAAAAATTTTTATTTTTTATTTTAATAGTATATTTCTACATAAAGATTCAACGTCCTATTTCAATAATACATCTTAACAAAATCAAAATTTGAGATTAAAATCTCTTTGCAAGATTTCTTATTGGAGATGCTAAGTAAAATTGTAAAAAAGACTCTTAAAAAAAAATTTGAATTTAAATTTTAGAAATGAAAAAAATAATTAAAAAGGAATAACACAATAAAAATTGTTAGTTAATTTTTTTAAAAGGAGATTAATAATTAGTAAATCTTTCATATTAAGAACGTGGTTGTCAAATAAATCATTGAATATCATACAACTTTTTTAATTCTCATTTAAAATAGACTAAATTATAATTTTTATTTTTTATTTTTATTTATAATTTTGATCCTCTTATTTTGTTTAAAATTTTAGTCCTTGCATTTTAGAAAACTCATCATTTTGATATATTTGTCAATTTTTCATATATTTTTTATTTTATTTTATTATATTTTAATTAATTAAATTATTTTTACAGTACTTTAAATTAATATGTTTTTTAAATTAATATGTTATGTTTAGGATTCAATTAAACCAAAATAAGAAAAATAAAACATATGAAAAGCAAAACTTTGATTAAAATTATGAGTTTTCTAGAATATGAGGACTAAAATTATTGAAAAATAAAAGAACTAAAATTGAAAATTAAGAATTAAAGGAACCAAAATTGTCATTTGGCGAAAAATATAATAGCCTTGCTTTTTTTGCAAACACCTTGCCGACAAAAGGATTTTTGTTATTTTTTGGTCTAAATAATAGTTAAATGGTTAGTAATAAAAAATTATTACAAATTATGATAAAAAATACATTTGAAATATTTAATATCATTTTTAGTAAAAAATATTATTTTTATTCTTTCACCACTATTTTGAGAGAAATGACTAAAAATTTGAAGTTAAAAAAATCATTTAAAAATGTTTAATTATTTAAAAATAATAGATTTTTTATATTTTCATATAATAAATATTTATCAAATTATTAGATATGTTGTAGATTAAAAAGTTGTCTTACTTATAGAATCATGAGTAATATATCAAATTATCAGTATAATTGACATTGGAAGAATTAACTATTATCACACTTTTTTATTGCATTTTTTTATTATTAATTAAAATTATAAAACAAAGAGTTAGACTCATAAAATTTTAAAATTAATAATTTCGGTCAATAATAAAAAGTGTGTTTAGAAGAGTTTTTAGGAATTACATTGGTTAAAAGAGGTGTTATCCTACTCTCCTACGCATGTTCTGTTTACAAGACCAACCTCATATTATGGCATGGCCCTAAATGTAAGGTCCGTTTTGACAAATCCGGGAGTAGCGATAGTTATGCCAATATCCCAACCAAGTTCCATTCTCACAGTCTCGAAGAAGTTTATTACCGCTGTCTTGCTTGCCTGCATGTTATCATATATTCAACAATCACAATTATATATATAACACTTAAAAAATAATTTAACCAAGTAAAATAATGTTATTAATTGTTTTGTGGCATGCACTATATATATATATATATATATATATATATATATCTATCTGAATTTGCAAGTCTGAAATGAATATCCAAAGTTTACATTCTAGATACTCATCCTTGGTAGTAGGAACCATCCGCAACCTGAAGCAATCACGATGAGCCTGCCTTGGTTTATTTTGAGATGCGAGATTGCATACAAAGTGCCATAAACTGCTCCCCAGAAATTTATGTTCTGTGAATTCAATATATATATATATATATATATATATATATATATATATATATATATACAACCAATTATAAACGCATAATAGGATAAATCATAAAAAATAATACCCACAATTAGTAATACAACCTCTAGATTACCACAAAAAATAATAATAAATTAGTAATCAAATTTAATGGCAATAATTAATTTTTGTCTCTAATATTGGGATTACAAAAAATTTAGTAACGATTTTTTAAACAAATTATATATAAATATTTTGACTAACTTTAAATTTTTCGATAGTAAAAATTCATTCTTCTATCCGTGAGGTTTAGATTTATGGTTTAGTAAATTTTATAGTAATCTCCCTCTAGTAAAATTTCGTTCATTCTTATCGGTGAGGAAATCGAGCTGTCAAACCATAAAAGTGCTTACAAATTATCAATACCATGTTGCAGTTGCAGAAGATTAAAATTTACCACATCTACCACTTACTAACAGATAATTAATTAATGCACTCATAATTAATTGTTAATATCATATTGACGACTGACGAGAGGCCGTGCACCGTGCATGTTACAGAGGGTGGGTAGAGTGATCAATGATGGGTATGAGAAGTTAAGAGGTACTATAAATGCATTAATTCAATATCATCACGTACACATATAGTTATGTAATACTACTACCACGTATTATGTTTTTAATAAAAGCAGCGAAATACTTGAAAGAAAATTATCTCCTAAGGTTGTGATGGATATTTTGCTTTGATTTCGTACGGGCTATATCTTGGAAAAAAAAATCAAAGAAAAAGGAAACAAGTATCTTTGCTAAATTTTCATAATAGTTCCCCTGTTTATACTCAACATTTGTTTAATCGCAAATGATTAAATTTTGAAAATAAGTAAAAAAAAATATAAAATAAATTGAAACAAAACACACTGAGTTAACAACATTAAATAACTGTATTTTTTAATCTTGCAGATCAAGCGTATTAATTTAAAACAATTACGAAACTGTTCAAAAAGCACTTTATTCTCGTAATTTGTTGTCCTAGTTGCATTTTTTTTATCCTCATATATCGAATGATGTATATCCTAATTTAACGTGATTTATATGTAATTTATACTTATAATTTTATCTTTTTCATACACTTATATAACACATTAATTGTAGAAATATTCAACAAATATTTTAACTGAAAAATTCTATCAAAGAAAATTTCTAATTTCTAATTAATTGAAGGAGTAAAATATATTGAAAATGCATTTATATTAAATAACAAAATTATGTGGCGTTAATTAATTTTGTCAATCAAACAACCCAACAGCCCGCTGTTGCCGCATTTATCTAAGTTGGATTGGAGGACATTGATTGATGCATGCTCCCCCAACTAAATGTTAATCAGAATATATGAATAATGAAATAAGAAAACTTGAGAATAAGCAACAAAGTGAAATAGACACAATATTGCTAAAATTGAATTGGTAGTGGAGGGTTCCGTCTTGGAGGGAAGGATCCCCATAAGTAGTGTTGGATGAAGCGAAAGTAAGAATGTCAGTTTGAATAAATATAAATATCGGTGAGAATCCAATGTCTCAAAAATTCAAGAATTCTTCTACAAGGTTCATATGTGGAGGGTGAGTCAAGACCTAAAATCAAACCGAAAGGCATAGGCGATAGGCAACAAATAAATATTCTTGTATTACCTTTAATTGGTCCCAAAGGACGGAGGAGACTAGGTTAGCTGGCAGATAATTATTGAATCAAGGATGCAAGGTGTCCTGCTTTTTTAGGTAGAGAAAATGTCTCATATAATATATATATATATATATATATATATATATATATATATATGGATGTAAGCATATTAGATTCAATTTCTAAATTTGTCTAATTTAATTCAATCCATTTATTTTTTTGAGAGAAAATGTCTCATATATATATATATATATGGATGTAAGCATATTAGATTCAATTTGTAAATTTCTCCAATTTAATTCAATCCATTTATTTATTTGAATTGAATTAAGTCATTAAATTGTATTAATTTTATGTTAATAAATCCAATTAAAATTAAATTAGATGATAAATTCGATCAAAATTCAACTCAATTCAATCCGACTCACTTAAAATATTAATATAAAAACCTTATTTCATATTTATTTTAAGATAATATATTATTTTAGATTTTTTATTTTATTTTAAACAATACATTTTTTATTTATGTATATTTATGATTTTTTTACAGTTTGTCACATGAATATGAATAGTACAATTGTTTTTTGAATTTGAAAATTTCTTTTAAAGTTTGTCAGATGAATATGAATAGTATAATTTTTTTTATTTATTTTTGTGTTTAGAAATTTCTTTTTTTTTTCAAGACATAAAAAGATGACAATTTTTTATTAATCCAACCGACCCTAATCCAATCCAATTATGGATTAATGGGATTCAACTCAATTTTTTTCAAGACTTAAAATATATGACAATTTTTAAACAATCCAACATTATAACCAATCCAATTATAACCAATCCAATTAATGGATTGGGTTGAAATTGAACGAAATAAAAAAAAATCAAATCTAACTCAATTAAATTTAATTGAATTAGATTAAAAAACAAATAAAATCCAGCCCAACCTGAATCGCTTATATCCCTAATACCATGAATAGGACTCGTGTAGAAGCACAAAAATAACTCATTAAGTGAAACATAACAATGAAAAAAGAAACAGGATCACCTGGCAGAACTCAGCTAACAAATTTTTTCCAAATATTAAAGAGAGATGAAAAAAGGAAAGATGAATATAAAATAAGTGAGTAAGTAATGTCTTAAAATACATGAAAAAAAGTATAGCAAAAATATATTATATAAATAATACTATAAGTTTAATAATTATTTTTTTTTTTTTAATTTGAAGATTAAATCTGTAGGATAACTTATATTTGGATAAAAAACTCTAGTTAGGATACGAAGATAACAAATCTTATCCTATCTAGAGTTTGTTATCTCATAATAAAAATATAAAGTTATCCTATAAGATTTGTTATCTTCGTATCCAAACTAAGAGATTTAATCTTCAATAATATATACACAAACTTTTTATGATTCTATGTTTTGATTTTGATGAATCACTCAGTCTTGATTTCAGGAGATTGGATTGAAGAGGGATAGAAGAATTTCTTGACTCCATTGGTGTCTAATATCTTCTTGCTAGGGGCTTCCCGCGCTGGTGTTCTTGTTGATTCAGAAGCTCCACTCCACCAGCTCTGGGCACAACACTTTGAGTAAATAAATCATTTTGAACCACGCAGGCACTGTGAGGTACCTGTCACCCCTCAACGTGCTATTAACTATCGCTTTGGCGCACCCACTCACTGACCCCACTGGCATTCTCACTTCAACCTGCATCATATATCATTCATATTCACCACCTTTTCTTGCTCACAAATATATAATCTTAGTTAATGACATGGGTGGCACGGCATGTAATTCTAAAAAGAATCTAACTTAACAAAACGAAAAGTTGAGATTGACGATTTTGCTTACATCTCGCAAATCTTGGTCCACGACCACCTTGCCTTCTGCTAATAAGAACTTGCCTTTGGTCATTTCAGATTCTATGTAACCGGGTGTCACGATTGTTATGCCTACATCGGACCCAACTTCCACCCTTAATGTTTCATACATACTCACTAAAAGCTGCTTTGCCAGCCTGTGTATGAATAAGCAACATGAACATCAATTGTTGCAAGCAGAGATAAATTCTACCTATTTACTTAACATCTATATGTCACTTACACTATACACGTTTCTTCTGGGTCCAGGCATCCAAGAATCAGCTGAGGACATGACCACGATTTTGCCTCTACTCTTTGAGGTGAGGTAAAGCAAAACGGGTTGTATAAACTAATCCCCAAAAGTTTGTTTCCTTGGAGCACAAAAAAATAAATGCAGAAATTAACTTGACAGCAAGCAAGCTCATAACTGAAGACTCAAATTTGTCCTAACTAAACTCAAGTGGTTGCTCATAAACTCATAATAACTGATTCATTTACCTGTACCTAAGAAATTACTTAGGTCTTCAAAAATGGTTCACAGTTTCATCCACCAATCGGAAACAATCTTCAACCTTAGAGACATCCGCACGCATTATAATAACATCAGGAGGTCCACAATCATGTGCTCTATCAGCCACTTCCTTTAGTGCAGTCTCCCTCCTGGCAGGAAGTGCCAAGCAAGCACCTCTCTTACTCGTAAGCCAAATGCTGCATAAATTATAATATAAGTAAGGTTAATGTAATTATGTAACTGCTAAAAATCTATATGCCAGATAAAAACCATTATATTTATGCCAACTGATGATTGAATAGCAATTGAGGCAAGCCTACTAAAGGACTCAAATAGTTTAAGCGACTTTCTTGATTATGGTTAGTCTTTGTGCCTTAAATTATTTGTACTTTACCTAACATTTTGTCCATTTTATTTACTTTGATCCCCTATTTTAATTGTAATTTTTGGTGCATATATATATATATATATATGTAGGATAACTTAACATCTAATATTTAACAAAAATATACTCACGTAACAAGTGCAATTAAGCCAAATTTAAAAATCATATGGGTGAAGATGATAGATTTATAGATACCTCGCCAATACCAGAGGAAGCACCAGTGATGTACGTGAACAACTTTACCAGCAACTATGTTCAGGAACTTATGAATAAGATCCATGACTAATTAGGTAGCCAAGTATGGCAAAACTATCTGATGAAAAAGTATGTTGTGGAGCTGATATGTAAATTTGGAGTTTTAAGTTATAAGCACGGAAAGGGATAACTGTAACAAGTAGAAAAAAGGTATATAGGTAAGGTGGCACCACTGCATGCTAAGTAAAGGACACGTATCTTAGAGATACAGAAACAATATTGGTGACTATTGTCTGCAGACGATACTAGTTGCATTCCAATGATCCATAATGCAAGTTAAAATGAAACTTCCTGGTTTCTAGAGTCGTTCCATTATTCCATCCATACCCGTTACCGATGTAGTAGTCTGATAGTGCAACACTGCAGCGTACGTGTTTCTATCTAAATTAATCTTCGCTGATATTGATTAATATTTTCCATTACTTTGATTCTTGTGGCAAATTCAAATGTAATAAAACTTGGGCTTTATGTGTATTAATTTTGTGTTGGCATATTTGGGCTTGAATGATTTGGATTTAGAATTTGGCATGTTCAATGCGCGCACACTGAGTAGATATATACACCATGCATGGTACAACAACTAGTTAGTAGAATAGTAGTATTGATTCTAATTTCTAAAAACCAACCGGATAATATGAAAAAAGTATTTATTTATATTTAATTTTAAAAATATCAACACAGTTAATGTTGTACGGTTCACAAGTAACTTTGTGATTAAGAGTTATATTTCATGTTGGTATATATGAAAAAACATCTAGATCTATTAGAAAACGTTAGTCCTTTTTTACTTAAAAAGATACTCATGTTCAACAAAAAATAATAATAATAATGTAAAAAATATGAAATGAATGGTCTTTAATTTCATCTTTTATCGTTATTGTAATATTGTTTCTTTCTAAGTTTTTAATAGAACCATTCATTACATTTATTGTTTTTCATTTTTTCTTAAATACTTGTTGATTTTTTCTTTCTTCTTTTTTTAACACATTACTCATATATTTATTACTTCATTTTCAATTTTTTTCTGCTCTCTTGAAATATATACACTTCAAAAAATGTAAAATCATTTTTAAACATTTTCTTAGGACTATATTTCATTTAAATTATCAATTGTTGATAATTATAGTTACTTATTTGTATAATAGTAAAAAAATTGAAATATTCAGAAATGTAATTTAAAAATTAATAAGATATTTACCTTACATTTCATCATTTTAGAATTTAAAAAATAATATTCATAACCTTTATCATCTTTAATCTTATTCTTATTAATTAATTATAATAAAACAAAGTAATAGTAGTTATTTAATTTAAATTTTGGATGTTTGATCAATAACAAAATTTACTTTTATAAGTCAAAATTTTGTTAAGGTATAGGAGAAAATAAATTAAATAGAACTTTATATGATTTAGATAATTTTTATTTTTAAATACTAAATAGAATCTGAATGATTTTTTTAATAAAATAACTAAATACATTTAAACTTTAAGAACCAAAATCGCACATTCATGATATTGAAAGACTAAGAGTGTAACTAAATCACCTAAAACAATTATTCATAAGGTATAACTTACAAGTATAAACATGTCAAATTTTGGTTGGGCTGGGATTAGCGTTAGGTCTAAGGTGCCAACATAGTTGCTATGCTAGATCCAATTTTGATGCCTCGCCTATCCTTTTTCTTTCTCTATTTAAAAAAAGAAGAAGAAGATAAAATCATACCTGTTTTGTTAAAACTGAAAATCACAATATCAAGCAATATGCTTCTGTATCTTTCCAAGTTCTAATTCATGTTTAAGATAACCTTTGTGTTTAGGGTAGAGAAAATGCCGCGCCCCGCATTTTGCGAAGAAGCCTCACCCTTCCGGTGACCTACTTTATGGCTACAAAAGTTTATATTTTAAGAACTTCGGATATATATATATATATA
>CM023959.1:29698036-29738656 GCA_013407115.1 Glycine latifolia | reverse complement strand
TATATATATATATATATATATATATATATATATATATATATATATATATATTTGTAACATAGCTTGCCAGGCTTTATACAATTTGTATAATTATCACGTGTGGATGTTTACGTACAAGTGAGAAGTACCGAGTACTTAGTTTGCTTATCAACGAAGTATTTTTGGATGATTGCTCAGATCCAAAAACCTGAAATCTATGATAAACCATAGTGTACGTATTTATTTATATGTCTGACAACCATAAAAATCGACCGGTAACAATAGAATATACAATGAAATTCTGATCCAAATTTCATAACTCTACCCAGCGATGACGAATTTGAATGTCTTGTACAACTAATCGGATTAAAGATTTTCATTAATGAGTAAATTCTATAACCAAAACTTTAAAACTCAAATTTATATAAATTTTATTTTCACCTATATTATATTTAATTTTATATTTTTATCTTGAGTGTGACTTTACATTATACTTATACTCTAACATCATAATTTAGGTAATATTTTCTATTTTTTTCGCTGCCTATTAATTAAAAAGGTGGAGGTGACTAACAAGGAATTTATTCCCGTGAATATCCACACTTTAAAATTAGTTAAATTGTTTATTTTATATTTTAAGAAATTTCCTTGAATATTTATATGTGAATACCCGTAAATATTCGATCATAATGGTAGAGATTCTTGTTTGCATTCTTTCTCCTCACTGCAGATAATCCAATTCCTATAAGAATATCTATCTCGTGATGATTATTTATTACTGTATAATTACTAATTAATTAGCTGTAAATATAATGTTTATTAGGAGATTTCAATAAATATAAAACTTGTCAAATGATGAAAATAATCTACTTGAGAACAAAAGATTTTTCCTATACCGCGGAGCTCCTTAGTAACTATCATAATGGAGAAGGCTAAGTTCAAGCCTCCTTTGCCTATTGACTCTTGCAACGAAATCATCAGCCCTTTTGTTCAATTCATCAGAAGAAGAAGGAATCAAACTTTGTTTATCTCCTCCATCTAGATTCTCCTCCTCATTGGATTCTTCTGTAGCTTTCTCTATCCTTCCTTTGCCCTTAAAGTCCACACTGTTCATGTCCACATTTCCCCCAACATGTATCTCCAATAATGTTTTACCCTCGTTGACCTCAGGACTTGGAATCTGAGGTTTCATAGTTTGACTGCTCTGAATGTACTCATCATAGTAAACAACACTAGTACTTGAAGAGGAATCCGAGGAAAGGATTCTGGAGTTAACTACAAGGAAGAAAATTATGAGGTTGCCTATGATAAATAAGAGCTTCGAGCTCAATAGGAGTGGTATTAAACTTGAGATGTGCACCGTGAAAAAGACCCGGAGAAGAGAACAAAGATAGGGAAAGCAGAGAGTGACACAACAGAACACACTGCAAGTAAGGGCACTCAATAAATAGAAATAGAAATTATCAAGAAATTGGCGCCTCTTGTACCTGTTCATGGCTTGAATCTTCTTGATTTGTGTAGGATCCATTAGGCTCAAGTTTTGAGTTCAAAGGTACCAAGGTAGGCTAGCCTATAGAATTAATATTGGGAATAAGAATTTATTTTGCTGAACTAAGAGCATAAGAAATGCCAAGTTATATAGATTGAGGAAAGGGCCGGGATTAGTTAATTAGTAAAATTATTCACATGCTACTTTTTCCCTTATTTGATAAGGAATATTTCAAGGACTTTTTAAAAAGCCATGGGACATGGTGGGGTGGCGTTTTATTGGCCCCTTTTTCTCCGTCACGGACTCCTAATAAAGCTTGTTTTCATTTGGTTGATCTAGTTGTACATGGAAATTAAGTTCTTAATGATATCGTACGTTGGAGCACCTTGTATAATTAATCTGGGCTTAGCTCATGCGGATTGAACACGTTCCTTTGTGAAAACTTGAATACCGTGTTTGGAAAACAAATCTTCATTGGAGCACTTAGATCAATTAATACAACAATGTTAAACTTTGGAATTTGGGGGGGCCAAAAATAGCATTATTGATTAACGTACCCTACCATTTGTAAGTTGTTTTACCCAACGGCTAACATTCCCATTAAGAAAAGAATATCATTTTGACTGCTCTCAATGGGTAACAGAATCTCCTCTAGAAAGTCTTGGTATATCTTTCTTTATTTTCTTTCTGTGGTCTTCCTGGTAGAGAAGTGGGGTAGATTTCGGTTAAAGAAGCTCTTTTAGCTTTTTCTTTTACATTTCTTCTAGCATAAGCCTCATATTGAGTGGAAGAAGAATGTTGCCACGAGAAACAAGGTTTAACTGTTAACAATGACAGAGAAGAATTACTCATACTTTGTTTTTGTGATGGTGAGATGATAAGAACTCGATGGAAGTAGCTAACTCACGGTTTAATTACACTTCCCAATGGCGATTTAACAAGAGAACAATTACAGTGCGCACTATGCAAGTTTCTTTATGTTCTGAACATGTCATCGACACAAATTTGATGATAATGATTGCTTTGTGTATTTCCATGAAGATAAACCCTCAATATAGTGCCAAATTTCTCTTCAAAAATTTTATATTTATGATGGGTAAGAACAACAAAAATACGCTTCATAATTCGGTTAAATGATACAGCTGCGGCATGGTTACCGTTAAGTGTCAATTTTGATAAAGTAAACCAATTTGTCCCGGTTTCGATCGGAAAGTTTGGAATTGTAGATATATATTATGAGTATTTGACATATTTTTTTTTATCTATAAGAATTAAAGATAGATATTAAAAAGTATTTACGTAATATATTTAATTAATTAAATTATATCCTTTAGTTTAAACAAATTTATTTAAGTTTATGAAAGTAATTTATGATTTTTTTTTTTGCAAACTTTTGAATTTATTTATTCAATGCATTTAATTGCTTGAAATAAACATAGATAAATAAAGATAATAATTAATTTAACTTATAATTTCTCACGTTATACGTTTACTTACTTTACAGAAATTTAAAATTTATTTTAATAAGTATTTTGGATAAACTTATCATTTTTCTTTTTAATTTAATTATGTTATGAAGTATCATACTCATGCGTGATTATAATTTCTTATTTCATATATAAACTTACTGAATAAAACCCACCCATTAATTATCAGCTTCGAGCCTGTGCATGCATGGCAAATTCACCTTTCGCGATACGAAATACAGAATCATGACTCTAATCATGTGCCAAATCAATCAATCAATGAAACCAGATAGAGGAAGAAAACAATAAATTATGAACAAGTGTTAAAGTATTTGCTTGATGCTTAGTCATCTTATTAGCTTTATTAGTCAGTGCAAAGCGCCAAGGGCTCTTGGGATACGCAGGAGGCAAATTTTTTTTTATGGTGATCTGCAAAAGTTAACAAAAAGCATTTTGAGTTGGCGGGTACTGGGACCCTTCCCTTCAAAAAAGGAAAACCATGCAAAGACCATGAGAAAAAAGAAAACTCATTATTAGGGTATGTTGTTGGTGCGGAAGAAAAATGTCGAAAGTAGAATATATAAATAAACTCATTTTTATGCGAGAGTTTTACAAGACGATTTAGAAAATGATAAATACAAATATGAAAAAATGATTAATGATTTATTATTTTTAAAAATAAATTTACTGATAAAATGATTTTGTTCAGAAATTCTTTTAAAATAATGTAAAGAAAGATCAGTCTTAAGATAAAAAAAATCATGTTATTCGATCTAAGACTAACATATGATGATATATATAGTGAAAACAAATTTGGAAAAAAAAAATAGTTTAAAAAGATTCCAGGTTTATGAGTTAGGGTTAAGGAGAAGATCATGCTCACAGGCCCAATACAACATAAGTGATAATGGGATCGACCAAAAGTAATTGAAATTTTGGAAAATATATAAATAAAAAAGTGATAGAAAACAAACCAGGTAAAACTAAGTAGATTTTTTTAACATTTTTAGATTAAAAAAGTAAAATAAAATAACATGAAATATATCTCGGCTTATTTAATTGAGTAGAAAAGTTATAAAAAAAAAAAAGAAAGAAAATGGTATTTTAGTACAAAGACGTTTATGTCCCCGCATGATAAAATACATATGTATAAAAATTCAATAAATAAAAATGAAAACTAATATTCAATATTATTTACACTTAAATTATAAAATATATTTTAAATAAAACAAACAATTTATATTTTATTATTTATAATATCTTTGATATTTTAAATAAACCTAAATTAAAAATCTTATAATATTCATTTTAATTAAAACATAAATACTCCCTTCGTCATTTGGAGAAATGTCGAATTTTTGGAGAATTTTTATCTACCATTTATAAAATTTAAAATCACATTAATTACTCTTTTATCAATTATACTTTTATTTATCTTTTAATCTTTAATTAATTCATACATGTTTTTATTATGGAATGAAAAGAAAATGAGATAGAATAGAAAAGCTCATAATTATTTAATTAGAACAATAAAATTTATTGTATTTTTTGGCTTCTACAAAATAAAATACTAAAATTTATTTAAAAGGCTAATTTTCCTAATTAATATTGTTTTATACACAGACGTAAGAATTGAACCCGTAACTACATGCAGATAGAAGATAGAAACCGCTAAAATAGTTCGAGATTAGAATTATAGTTAATTTACTTGGGTCTTGCTAAATTGGAAGGGACACTGTTTTGTCAAACAAATAAAAAAATCCGATGATAACCAATGTATTATGACAAATGAGGGAGACCACTTATATATTTGAGGGATTTAATTCCTTTAAAATGGGAAAATTATAAAAAACGGGAAAGTTCATGACATTAATTTGATGTAATTTAAGTTTATAAAATATTTTAAGTTTATAAAATATTTTAATTTCTTTGATCATATAAAAATATTTTAATTTAAATTAGCAACAGATGAATCCTATGTTTTAATTTTATTTTTATCTCATTGGATACTAGTGGAAAGGTAAACATTGTTATGCATGTCTGTTTACATTTTCTTTATCAATGTAATTGACATGAAAAGTTGAATTATTAGAATGATAGAGTAATTTGTAACAGCAATTAAAAAGTAAAGAAGTCTTAATGTGAAGTTACTTGTGACTTGTGAGCCGTGATGCATGTCTTCATTGGATATATAGCATTGTAATCAAATAGACAATTACTACTACACTTTTTTTTCAATTGTTCTTTTATAAAATTGTAACAAAAGCCACACATAATACTTTATTAAACATTAAAATAAATTCAATTAACCAATTAAAAGTGAAGCTGATCCCAAAATCAAAGATCAGCGTCTCAATCTTCATGCAAAAGCAATCTGTCTCTCATGCATTACGACCCCGCTGTTCTCACCATCATAACAAACCACAAATAGCATCAGAAATTATAAAAAGAAAACCCTAAACCCCGTACGTTGGCTAAGCAATTCATTTCAATTTTATTAAATTAAGGAAATTAATGAATTTCTCCAAATTAATTAACTCACTCTCTCCGTTATGTACGTCCGAACTTGTGGTCTCACGAACCTTTCATACAAGAAAGCAGCACCTTTGAACTGCGGTAAAATTAGCCACAACACCAGATATAGTTTCACATCGCACCAAAATGGAATCCTGAAAATTCAATTCATTTTTTACTAGATAATATAGTATATGTAACTGAATTTCATACACTATAATTATTAGTCTATTACTTTAAATATTTCAAAATAAAGACAAAAAGATTTATAGTTCAATTGTTAAAATTACTTAATAATGTCAAACGCACCACTCCAAGAGAGGTTGGAGAACAATTTCCACGAGGGTGAGAAACGAATAAATGATCCAATAAGCAAGCCATTGCTTTTCATCCAATCTATTTGGGCCCTCTATTGCTACCACCGAAGCATACCTATAATTGTATAAAGCAGAAATTAATTTAATAAGTTCTTATTATATTACTGCATCTATGATAATACAAAGGAGAAATTAATCAAAGTTCTAATTATATATGCTGCTAGAATGCCATGCCATGCATATATATCGATTCTCAATACTCACAAAGGGTACAATAACGTCGTCACTGGCCTGCAAAAAATGGAGTTTATATGAATTAATTTTTGTTGTTTATAAGCTAAATATTAATTAATTAATTAGTAATTCAAGGTATTGATGAATGAAATGAGATAAACATAAGGGAAATTAACGAAGAAATTGCATGCATAACAAATTGTGACATACCCAGCAAGGGAACGAAGTGCGGTAGCCAAGTTCGACAACTCAAACTTGCCCATTTCTATGTTTGATCTCAACTCAACGTTTTAAAAGAAAAATTAGGAGTGGAAGATCCTTAGAGAAAGTAAAATGTTCGAGAGTTACGAAAAGGGTACAATGTTGGTACATGGAAGGAATGGAAAGTTTCTTCTTATAGTGGATCTAGATTCTGATTTAATTGTAATGGATGTGAGGGAGCATGCGCATGTGAGAGAAATCAGGGAGGAGGCAATTTAGCATCAGATTCTTAAAGAAACGAGTCACGCTTAATTAGTGACGTCCACTTTCCTGATCATCTCAATTGATTTTGAGATGATTTTTTTGTTGATAAATGTTAGAATATTGGTTAAGGAATTTAAAGTAGAAATATTTTTATTAGAAGATAAAAAAATTATACTATTATTTTTTTATATTCTCTTATGATTAATACACTAAATACGTTTTATTTTAATTTTTTAATCAATATGTTATCAGACACACTTTTTAAAAAAACTAAGGTTCTTTGCCCATAGCATAAGCCACCTGTGCACGCTTCTCAACGTCAATTGGTAGGTGAACATGGTACTTGAGCAATAACTTTTGGGGGATGGGCCAATGCATCTAAGTTACAAGCTTCAACCAGGCTCATCAATGCATCAAACATGGTCCAACATTCTCTAAAACCAAAGGCTAATAAGACCAATATAGTTCATCAAATATGGTCCAGCAACGCATTCATTAGTTAGTTACTCTAGTTAAGAATGAAAGGCCCATACATGTGACTTTAGGCGTCGGTCCAATTCTAATGTTTCTCGCTTTTATTTTGCCTTCATTTCTAGAGGATACATTGTAGTACTTCCCAATTTCATCATCCCGTTAAAAATATGCAGTGCTAGTGCTGGATGTGCAACGTATTCTACAATACTAGTATTTTCTAGATAACCATATGTTTCAACATGCAGAAATAGATTTAAATATGTTGTGACCAATGTTATTAAACCCGAGTTGGTCGATTCCATTTACATCTTAGATTAAGTATATGTATTAATAATTTGGTATTGAAATCATAAAGCCGATCTTAGACCAAATTCAGTCAATGCACATTCCCTTCAAAGAAACTGCGTTCAAACCTATTGTATGATATACTCATTTCAGTCTGTTGAATAAGCCTGGTACATTCACCTTAAGCCTGTGTTTCTTATATATAGAGTCTACACGCACAAGCTGCTTCTCCAAGTTTTACTGGACTCCACACACACAAGTAAGATTTGAACCAATTCGTTAAAAATTGTCATAGAAATCGAGCAATATTGGAATTGATATAGGAGACAAATATTACTCTGCCAAAAAACTAGCTTAAGTGGGAAGATTATCCTCTTTACATCCAAGACTAACATCAGCAAGTGGGCCATCATTCAAACATAGATAGATTACGATACACCATATTCCACATGAACCTTTGATGATAAGCTAATTAGATAAATTTGTTTTTCGTGTGAATTGTGAGAGGAAATTAGCGGTATTAAGATGTGCATCTGTTTTTCTTGCTGTATAGAGTGTGGACTAAAATAAATTAGTGGTCACCCATTTCAACTGCCCTTGGGGTCACCACTGACAGCTAACCTAACTAACTAATAGGTATCTATCAGTTTCATTTGCTAAAAGTTTTATGCTGTAAAGCTAGAAGTTCTATGCTCTGGACCATGGAATCATCATGTTGACTTCCTATGATTCAAGTAATTTGCTGTTAACCAAAACAAGTTGTTTATGCAGAAAGCTGAACAACTGGCCAGCATTAGAAGGTGATAGGACCCCAATGAAATGTTGAATAGCCAACATTTTTTGTGGTGCAGTCACATAAATCTTCCACCACCTATTCTCATTTCTTGCCATTCTATATGCAGTAGCGATTTTCATATTGTCTGCCTTCAGATAAATTTGCACAAGGGTTTATATGATTGCGATATCAAGATTAAATTCTCTCTCTCTTTTTTCTCACTCTTTCATCCACCCCATTTACATGCGTATTTGTAACAATTGTTGTATTTCATCGATTGCTTTTTCAACTTCAAAAATATGCACCATTTTTTGTTAGAGACTATAGGTATTTTCTACAGGATACTCACACAAACTTAGTAGAATCATCATAGGCATCAAAACTTGAAATTACTCGTTAAATTGAAATAATCTCACACCAGTTAATTCATATGTTTCGTGATACAAAATCTGCACGTTTAGTTTTATAATTTAAAATTTTAATAAAAAGATTAGGTAAAAAAAAATTATACAAATCATTAGATAATGACTGAACAATTGCTTTTTCAATTGTAGGGAATCCTCGCCTATGTAGCTAGCAATGTAGTAACTCTAATGGACAGGGCAACAGGTAGGTAGTATCTCTTATCAGCCGAATCTTCAGCCTCCATGCTTCCAGTCCATCCATTCATGTATGAACTATCTGCTGAGTGATATTTCTGCACCTTTTGTAGGTAAAAGATATCCATTTCATTGGAGATTCTTAGCATATTACATAACTGTTGTACAATTGTACTGAACCAACAAAAAATTAACACAACTTTTGTAGTGTATACAATGCATATGTGTCAATTTTTAATTTACATGCTACAATATTTACACATTAATATATATTTCTTGATTTATATCTTATATATCAATCAGCATACAAGCAGATTCACGCCTAACCGCCAAAGAATGGAAACAAAGAAATTAAACCACCAAAGACAAAAAGATATGAAGGACGGAAAGAAAAGGTATTTACCCTTAACGAAAACTCACATGGGATGGGGACAATATAATAGATCAGAAACATAAAAGAGATTCCATATATGTCATGTGTTGCTTTAATTTTATATTATTGCTGTATCCTGTGCCATTTTAAATCGCCAATCACAAGCACATAAGAAAAGAAGTAGAACTTCCACCAGCAATTGAAAACCATTTTAAACCCATCATCTTTTCAAAAAGTGTAATCGATATAGACAATGAAATTTATGGACACCCAGAAGCAAGCAATGGATAAATGATTATCTAATTAATTAATAAATCACTATCAAATAATATCATGGCTCTGAAAGGTTCTCTCTGTGGCTGTCAAACTGAGCATTCTCATCCAACCACACTATGATAAGACATGTGACACTGAATAATTGATAATTGCATCTCCACGTTGATCCAACTTCTCATAATGGAATATAATTAAAATTGGCCCACACACGGACACACTTAAAAAAGAATACTACTCGTCCTACAATTTATCTATTATTCCACATTTATGATAAAATGAACAAGACTCTTTTAGTTGACTTCAAAATATGGATACGATGATATTTATTCATCTTCAGTAATATGGTATTCGAATTCGAGCAGGTATAATTTTTTTCTCAAATAGAAACGAAAGTGGATTACTGTAGTTCGCAGTGAAATGGAGATGGAGCTCAATTATTTCAAAAACGACAGAAATCGTAAAAAGTTAAAATGTTCCCTCTAGTTGGTAGAATGTGAGTTTGGTAGAAATTGAGTTTGAATCTAATTTAATTTCAAAAGTTAAAAAAATAATGATTATTTCTCATATTTTATCTTTTTATTTCTATCTTATTTGAAATTTGAATTTTTTTCAATAGTGCTATTTTTGTATGTACGATTTGACTCCTTTCTTTGTTGGTTAGCTTTGGGCCCACCTCTTCAGGGATCATTATTATGAATATAAGCTCTTAAATTGCACAGTGACTGCAGCAATATGTCCTTGTCGTATAATTCTTTCTAGAAATAACGATTAACCTAGTATAGTATGTGTTTGTTTAACTATAGATTTCATACACATTTGATGAAACGTAAAAATTTGTATCTTATTGATTCAATGGAGATCTTCAAACGGTAAATCAAATAAACATTTAGTGTTTAATTGCGAGAAATAAAAAAATGCAAAAAAAAGTGATATAAAATAAAAAGTAAAATTGTTTAATTGAAAATAAAAATAGGAGAAAAAATAACTTGATTAATGTAATTTCTATTATATCCCTGTTGAAAAAATATGTTTTTTTCTTTAATTTTCCCCAAAAAAAAAACAAATTCTTAATACTGATGTGGTTAATAGAAATATCAATTGATAGATTTTTTTTCTCAAATAATATAAGTTATATACTTATATATAATATATATATTTAATTTTAAATTTTTAATATATACTAAATTAAATTAATTATTAATTCATCAATTGGACCTTAATCCAATAACCTTTACTTCAATTAAATCACACTAAATTTGACAAATATTAATATACTTTACTCCCATTCATATCTGTCTTTTCTTTAATTCGGCTATCTATCACTTCTCCTCGTTATTACTTTTCTTACACAATTTTCACATCTCATAAATGTGATACAAACTTTATCCTGCCTAAAGATTCTATTTATATAATTGTTATTAAATTTCATGAACGAATTAAGTTATTAAATATATTAATGAAAACTTGATTAAAAATCATGATAAAAAATATTATAAATTACAATGAAATCATGTTAAGGATACATTTTTAATAATAAAATAAATCCACGTTTAATTTTTTTAATCGGTATTTTAGGAGACAGTGTTCTTGATTTGATTTTAATTTTTTTTTGGTACAGCTGAGTCAAGAATGGGCGTAGTCTAGATTTTTGATAGTTCGATAGATAATTTGATAAGTTAATGATTTTTTTTCCGTGTTTCAGAAAAGGCTAGACTTATAGAAAAGAGAAGAGGGGCCAATTAGGTGTGACGTGGTGGAGTTGGAAAGATGGTGGAACGATTTGCCTTGCGTCATTCATTCGCTAACCCATTTCGATTCTAAACTTCCGCCCTATTTGTATTAGAGACAAAACTGTGCATGGAATGGAATATTCTCTGTTTAGGCGTCACTTATTACTCACTTGACCGCATTATCATTGCGTTTTCTCACGGGAAAGTTATTGTAAAACCAAGCTTTTGAAATCATATTTAAGTTAATTAAATATACGTTTGGCTAAGGTTCGGGAAGAGTATAACTATAGTATTGAAATCGTTACCATATAGATATGGTTAAAGGTCAAATATTTATTTAATATACATATATGGAAATAGAAACTATAATATATACCCTAGCTAGTCAAATTCTATATTTCTATGTATTAACATTCCTATTAAGGAAGGTGACAAAATGCCCAAAGGAATAAAACATGGAGATGACTAATTTCAACCATTCATTTTTGTTTATTATATTTCATTAGTCTGATTCATTGATGTTTCCAAAAAATTGTAGGACCATTTTCTCGTTTGTGGATTAATTTAGCAGAATGAAGACCTCGCATGCAAGATGGAAGTTTAAATTATTGCAGACGTACGCCCTTGCGAATCATGCATGCAAGGGTCCTTGAGTTTTTACTAACCCCTGCTTTTTTAAGGCAATTGCTTATTTCTGATGTTACAGTAGGAGCTCCAACTTCACGTTTAGTTTCCGTGTCATTCTTTTTCCTTTTGGGCTTTAGCCCCAGATAATACATATATAATTATTTGCTAGATTAATTACCAAGATCTATGTGTGATGTTATTGCCTTGTAGCTAAAGCGTAGGACTTCATCGTGAAAAAGTATCAGATCTTTCGAAGCACCTAAAGCAGTTGTTTTTTTTTTTGTCTAACACGTGTTAAGTTCACGTGCCCTAAACCCTAAATTTAGTTACATTAGTTCTTAGGGGGCATCAATTGATGCTTTGCGTACAAGTACCCAATATATGGAGTTATATTATTGTCTATGTTGATAATTATGTTTTTTTTTTATTTAGCTTAATTATATGAGCGACCAAATGTCCATGTGTAACACCGATAACCTTAATGTTTAATCAACTATAAAAATGGCTGTCTAATTTTCTGTCTGTTTAAATGTTGATCCAAAGACAAGGGAGAATCAATAAGAATACATATTCCATGACTTTGCAGCAAAGCACATGCCCGTCGCTGTGTGTAATACTTTAAATAGCATCTGCGAATGTGTGAATTATGAAAAGAATGCACAGAATTATGCAATGACTTTTGGAGTTTTTCTCCTTTTGTCGGTTGAAACTTGAAAAATATGAAATAAGTGTACTCTGCAAACTTATGCTCGGATTGTTTGTAAGGAAATGAGAACGAGGGAAAAGGATGACATTTTTTTTTGTTTGATAAGAGGAAGAAAGAAAGGAAAAATAAGTTAAAAAATGACAAGACTTATATGTATTATTTTTTTAGCGTAAATAATCATTTTTGTTCTTGAATGTATAGAGCGTTTACAAATTTATTTTAAAAGATCAAAATTTAAATTTTAGTTACCGAGAGTGAAAAAAGTGTAATAAATTCATTCATCCATTAATTTTTGTTCGTTATTGTTAATGAAAGAGTCTATGTGACATAAAATTATAATAAATACTTAAAAAATTATTGCAAGCATAAAATTATAATAAATACTTAAAAAATTAGAAAAACAAATATAATTTAGAACAAAAATAATAATAAATATAATATTAATTAATAAACTTAATTTATCTGTTATTCTGAAATTTATATAGTAACAACATTAAATCGTAACAAAATTAAATTATGTCTCTTTTTTTATAAGAATTAACTTAATGAATATACATTTTTGTTTGAGTTTTATATTTTGAGTGAAAGAAACCATTAATTAATAAACTTAATTTATCAGTGATTGACATTACTATGATTTATTTTTCACTTCCTCAGTTCTAAAATTATTATATCTTTTATGGGTGATGCATATAAATCAAGAAACCATTAATTAATGTAAAATTTATTATACTTTGACTATAATATGTTTTTAATATCTTATTACATCATTTAGTTGGTAGAGATGTTTTTTAGTAATCATCATAATTAGGCCTTTTGTTTTTATGATAAAACTCCAAATATCTATACAAGTTTTGTTATTTTTATTATTGTAAAACTAATTATTCTCTTAAAAAATGACATTGATTCTCAATTTGGGATTAAGTCATATTTAATTTTTTTTCTTTTCTAAGTACATGTTCTTCAAAAATTGAATTCATGTTCTCACCCACAAATTTAGCATATATTACAAACTGAATCATAGTCATCGAAGCTTTAATAGAGATTATTTTAAATTGATTATACATACAACTATTAAATGAGGATACAAATTAAAATAATTTATCAAACCTATTTGTTTTTTTCTTGTTGAAAGAAAAATATTTTCAAAGGCAAAAATTATTATACTAAAGTAAAGATTATCAAAAATAATTTTTGTTTCTTTTAACAAAGTCTTGTCCATAATATAACAAAAGAATCAAATTTCTATCATTATGCTTAAAAAACTAGTTATTTACCAACTATGCTAGAACTTATTTAGTATTTATCAAATCTTGTTAATGTTGAATGAATACCAACAAATTGGTATTGAATATGGCAACATGTTACAGAAAAGGTTTAAGAAAAGGTATGCATTTTCCATTCTAAAATGGATTTCCTTTATTGAGCCACATTTGCTAAGAGTAATATACACTTAAACTGAAACAGAGAAATTAAGCAATGATATAAAGGCTTTAGAAATGACAAAAAGCATATTCAATCTCGTATTCTCGTCTGTGTAAACTAAAATGAACGAACAGGATGAGTTAACAATTCGAATCTACAAAGTGTATTTTTGCTCCTCTTTTTTTAATTAATTTCCCCATCTGCCCCTCTCTCCCTCGCCAAAAAGTACATACATATGGTCACCTATTGGAAATTTTTATATTTAAATTAGTTCTCATATTATGCCAAAACCGGAATACTCATTGATCCACCCTCAAGCCACAACTACTAGATCGCAAAGCTTTAACTATATTCCCTTAGAATAAAACAAAAACAAAGTTCTCCAAGCTGGAATGATCAAATTAGCATGTGAGATCGAATCTTATGCACAAGCAGTCATAAAACCTTTCCATATCGGAATTTTGAGTCATAGAGACTGTTCCATAATCTAATATATGCTGCCATTAAATGATTAAGTTATGTGTCAAAACTGTTTGTTGGCACAACTCTCGACAATACTACTTTGAACACCAAAAGGCATTGCATGTGCAAATATCCGAGCAATTATACTACTAGTTATGAGTCTTTACTCATATTATTTGGTCTACTAAACCCACCACCATAGTCTACTTCCACTTTTATTGGTAGCCACTTTGTCAGAGTCAAGGGTCTTCCTTTTCTTTTCTTTTTTCATTTTCTCCCCTTTTAAAAAATGTCTTTTTCTTTAAGCCATTAAATTGATTGAATTCAACTTCAAATTTTCCTTTTTCCCTTTTGCTTTTCTTTTCCAGTTTACCTGATCACATTTTTTCCACCAATCAATAAGAGAAATTATCAAGTAATATAGATGCGAAAATACGAAAAGGGATAATTTTTTTAAAAAGAATATCAAATGGAAGTAAAATTTAAATTAATATCTAAAAAAATAAGGCATGAGTTATCCTACAATTTCTGAAGTGAAAGTCGTAAATAATACATAAATTACAACTTTAATATAAAAAAACTCCCTTAAGAGATTATCTTATAACTTATCATTTTCTGAATATTAATTTAAATTTTATCTCATTTAATAATTTTGAAATAAAATTACTCCCTTTTCATAGTTTATAGTTTCGCCGTAATACAGAACCATAAGAATAGCTGTGTTACCCAGCTGAGAAGCAAAACTACAAAATTTGGCCATCTCTGATAATAGACTCATTAAGCACACAAGTGCAGTCACTGACTCACTGCATTGTCTATAAGCAGATACAACAGAAAATGACTAAGTTATGGGTTGTTCGGTGTAAAAAATATTTTATAATTATTAATTATCACAATATTTGACTTTGTTTTTTTCATTACACAAAAAATAGTGGAAATAATTATAGTTTTCATTATTTCCCATATAAATTATTAAAAAATAAAGAAAAAAGTATCTCTTTTTAATTAAAAATATCATAATTTTTATTCAGAAATTTGTTTAAAATATTTTCATCCCCTTCACTGCTTTATATAAAAAAATTAATAATTAATTCATCCGGATCAATAAAAATAGATAGGTTAGTTAATTTAATTAATACTACATATGATGATGTTTTTTTATCAATGGATATGTTTGAATGGTTAATAGTCCACTTACATGAAGAATGAATGAGTATCTTTCACAATATAAGTTAAGGATATATTTTATCTGTCTCTAATTATAAGATTTTTTCTACTAATTCATGTCTTTTATGAAAAATAGTTAATTACATTAAATTTATCAATTATTTGTACTACTATCTTAAAATTATATTTTTTTTATCTCTATTCACTTAATTATTTTTCATTAATATTTGAAAAGATAATAAACAAGTAAGAAAAAATAATTAATGTACCTAGAAGTTAAAAAATGATTTATAAAAAGGAATAAATTAACAAATTTATGAAAAAATTCTTATAATTAAGGACGGAAAAAGTAAAAAAAAAAAAAGTAATACTACATCTTAAAGTGGATTAGAGCTTTTTTTATAAGTAGGACTAAAACAATATACTCATTTGTTTTTTTTATAAAATGAACCAGGAGAAATATTATTTAGCTAGTCTTAAACAAATATCATAATTTTTTTACTGAAAAAAATAATAACATCATTCTTAGTTTCTCACAGCCCATCCATCTTCGAGGATTTGTTTATTTTATCCGTTAAGGACCTAAAATCTACGTGAAAATTTTGTTAACATCAATCATTTAAATTTTAAGGATGGAGGGAGTAATTTTTTTAAAGAAAATCACTGGCTATCTAAAGAATAATAATGCAAGAATGTGTTATTGTATTTCACCATTGAACATTTTGATCTTTAAACTTTTAAAACTAAATGTTTTTATCCCTCAAAACAAACATTATTAACCTCGCTTCCTCAGTGGTATCTGTCCCAAGAAACTAAAAATACTTTTTAAAATAAGTTTAGGAGCCAAAAATTTGATAGCAAAATACAAAAGACTATAACTAAAAAATTTACAAACTATATAGAAAATAAAAATATTTTTACCTACATATTATTTATTTTATTACACAAAACAAAAATAATAATCACAATAATTTAAGTATCCGAAAACAAATAAGAGTGTTCTTAATCAGTATTCTTATAAAGTTGATTAAGAAATTAAAAAAAATGTTTATTGTAAAAATTCTAATAAAATTTTATGTATTTCAATAAAAAAATTATCCTTTTAAAAATATTTGTCAAAAAATAATCACGACGTGGTGAGTTTTTCAGCTGCTCATTATGGAGTGATTTTCTAATCTACCTAGGAAAATAAGAAGTGGAAAACTACCACTAGGGATGAAAAAACTGTTTGATCTGTTACTGACTCAAATTGATTTTGAGGACAAGTGGTGTGGTCTTCCAAAAAACAATGTGCCATTTTCAAGAATTTAGGTGAAACCTATACGAGTACTCCTCTTGTTCTTTCTTCAAAACCATCTTAAATTGAAATTTCATGGAACAATAAAAAAATAAAAATTAATTGATTATTTTTTATATAAAAAAAGATACTAGTACTATGTTAATTTTAGCTTCATTTAGTAATCCTACTGTCAACATTTTATTTTTGAAAATGACCCTCTCAATTTTGGTTTTAATTTATGGTTCCCAATCCTATCAACTCCACTTATTAAGGGAAAATAGAGGGAAATAATTGTCAAGAAATTCCCTGCATAAGAATTGGATATCATCTCTTACTCAAAATGAATAGATATAAAAAAATCTTAAAATAATATGTGTCCTTTGATCAAAATAAAAGGTAGGATAAAAGTAAGTGTTGAAAGTTTGAGAGAATGAATTAAATTATTTAAGTTATGTTTACAACTCTTCAAAAAGTGTTTTGAATTTGGTTGTGAGGTCTACTGGACTACTGCATCATAAAAAATAAAAATAAAATCAGAGGCTAGTACATCTTAAGCGAGAAAGAAAAGGTTAGGTATCTAGAGATGATGATTTTTCTACAGATTTTTTTAATGATATTTTTCTTGTTAGAAAACATTTAAGTATGTAAAACTGGACTTTAAGAAAAGTATGTAAAACTGTAATATGCCTGACTTTGTTAGGAAAAAATCAATTTAATGAGAATCAAAATGTGATTGCGTTTCCTCAGAAAAAGAAGAAAAAAAGTCATTGAGTTCTCTTTAAAAAAATAGTTTTTAAATATACTATTCTATATGTTTTCTTTCCTTTTGATTGTTTAAGTATACTATTTAAATTTTATTATTTTATTGTAAATAGTATATATATATATATATATATATATATATATATATAAGTTACGTTTACGTAATTTTGTTAAGGTTTTCTATTTATCAAAATTTCAATTTCATTTGTGAATATAGAACAAAATTGAATTTATTGTAGTAATAATTAAATAGATAATAAAAATAATAATTAACTAATTATTAATATGGAGTATACTATAGTCGAAATATTATAAAATAAAAATATTACTATTAATTTTTAATTAATTAAAGTAACAAATAATTTAAGGGAAGACATATTTTAAAAGGGACATAAAATTATAAGAAATAAATGCTTATTTAAACTAATTATGTTTACAATACATAATATTACAAGTCTCATTAAAATATTCATTCCAAATTTCCAACAAGTCGACATATGCAAAAGCCTATGCATTGGAAACATTTACCCGAGAAATAATGATGATACAATAATCACCATAGCAACGACGCAACAAACCGGATACAATACGCTATAAATGGACGAAAACTTTCATATTTTGTTTTTCCAAAGTCATCTGTTTTTAATTAATGTATCTTTTTATTAATGGAGTAGTAAAAATATCATAAAAAGTTTGTATTTCTTTCTCTTCATTGATTGCTCATATATCAGTATTTCTTTGGTTATAAAATAATAGTGATATTAAGTTATTTTACACAAGATAAATAAATAATTAAGAATAATAATTTTATAAAATTAACTTTATATCATAAGTTATTTATTTACAGATTTTATATTGTTTACCATTAATTATAATTAATAAAAAATATAAATGGAAAATATAATTAATATGATATTAAAAAATTAAAATGAAAATTATTTTGAGATAAATTATTTTCTTTGATATGACAATTATAATAGGATGAAAAGAATATATATTTTTTTTTTTTTTTAAAAAAAAAACTTGCCTATTTAATTTTTATGAGAAAAGAGATGAACACGAAACATTTATATAATGTGGTAATCTAAAAATTCAAATTGAAAGTATCCATTCATTTTTCTTTTAAATTCCTAATCTTAATTCTTTGATACAATTAAGGGCTACAAAGCTCATTACTTTTGCTGGAGCTCAATTTTTTATTTTATTTTTCCTAATTTCGCTATCATACTTGTATCATTCATTGCAAAAAGAAGCACGCCATATAAAAGGTGAGTCATTACCAAGTCAATTTTGAAATCTCACTCACTCACGATATGCATGTCCCACTACACTCATTCTAACGTTATAACAATCTCTGTAGTTCGTACTCGTCCCTCTACTTTTTGTGACACATATATTCTAAAAATTATATAGTTTTACTTTCTTGATTAATTAACAATTATCATTAATAACTTTTAATATGATTATCGTAAAATTTAATAAATTTATCATATATATTAACCTGTGATTAGTTAATATAATATAAAAATATTTTATATTATAAGCTATTTAAATTCAAAAGAACTATGTGTCTAGGCTCGTATTTAAGATTAAATTGTACCTTAGATGATGCTTCATTTATATTGGTCATCAGACAAATGTTTGTCTTCTCATTTTAGTATAAATTGTTGTTATTGTTTTCAAAATCTACCTGGGTGACCATCAATCATTTATTTTTCTTTTTAGAGAACCACATATTTTTTAGCTTTGGACTTTAAGTTTTCGTGTGTTCAGAATTCTAACACTCAAAGCAGATGATTTTATATTTTATCTTGAGTATTTCTTCTTTTACTTATCTGCTTAATGTAGTACTAATATGTTAGATCGGGTTACTCTTCCAATGTTGGTCCAAGTCCATTAAGGATTTCTTCTTTCAGAATTCTAACACTCAAAGTAGATGATTCTATTATGTGATTATAAATACCCTCAGGGTGAAAGTGAGAGAAATAAAATAGAAACGGCACAGATGTCGAGAAAGATTGAACGTGAGAGTGACTCTGCATTTTTGATAGCCTCAAGTGATATTTTTGAGTGATATTTTTGAGCAAGTCTGCGTGCTTGCATAAACACTCATAGAGTTTTGATTATCACCATTGTTGGAGAGGTTGAGTGTACTACCACCTTAGTGTGTTTGATTCATTATAACCGGATTAATTGTAGGAATGTTTTCTCACGTAAAATATATTGATTCTGTGTCTCTCCTCTCGTTAACTGTTTAATTAATTACGTTTTCGCATTTGACTATAAGGGTACGTGTTTATCCAACGTTGGTATCAATATTTGAGAAAAAGTTTTTCCCAACATAATACAGTTATACTTATACCTTCCCTTTCTTTTTAACATCATAATCTTTCTTGTGGATTTTTCGGATCTGTAAAGAATTCTCTCAAATTCTTAGAGCTTTCACGTGGTCGTGCAAAGCTTCCACAGAATTATTCGAGTCTTGTGTCAACTTAGTGAGAAAGTGTGTTTAGAGTTTAAAGATTTATGGATATTCTTTAACGGAAAATCACTTTAAAACTTCAAAATAAAGAGAATTCATTACTACTTTTTTGTCCATTACTCATGCCATTTTTATTTATTTATTAGATGTCTGTAACAATTGTTGCATCGTTATAAACTTATCTTAATTGAACTTTAGATGCATGATTCTGTTAAAAAAAATATATTATTAAAATACTCTTTGCATCCTCAAAGATACGCAAGTAGGGCTAACAATTAACTAAACCAACTTCAGCATTAGTTTGAGACCTAATTTGACGGTTAATTCATTAAATTCAATTCATAAATCAAAGAAATTGAACTTGGATTAAAAAATGAACTTATTAAATGAGTTAAACTTAAATTACATATATAATATGATTATATATAATATTATTTAATATATATTAAATAAATATTTTATATCATATAAGTAAGTTTCTGATTTTTTTTATTTTTATATGAAATAAATTAAAATAAGTAACACTAGAACTGATAAAATTGGCTCTAGCTTAATCGACTAAGCTTGCTAGACTATGAAGTTTGAGACCAAAAACAAAATCGAGTCAATTTTCTGTGACTCATAAAGTGGAGGCCCAAAAACTATTAGGCATATATATATATATATATATATATATATATATATATATATATATAATATAAAGCAAGATAGTAAGATAGAAATAAGTTTAAAAACAATGAAAAATTCGCTTATACTATTTCTTCAGTCAATTAATTTAAACTTAAAATAAATAAATTTTAAGAAAACAATTATTTAATAAATAGATAGAATTTAAAATTATTTTTAAACATAAATAATTTAGACAAATACTATTTATTTTATTAAAATAAATATTATTTTTAATAAATAAGTTTAAACAAATTTTTTCCTTATTATTTTTCAGTTATCTCTCTGTTGGTCTTTTCATCTCTTGTTTATTTATTTTTTTCCCTAAACAACTTTACTTATTACTTTATTTCTCACTTTTTTTTCCTTTACTGTATTTAGAGTACGGAAGAAAGGCAGTTGCTGATCATGAATGCATATTTTGAATGTAAAAAAAAAAATAAAAATAAATGCATATTTTATCCCAACTTGTTGATACAGTACGCAGACAGACCTCCTCCCAAGAAAGTCACGGACAAACAACATGCAAGTGAAAAAAAGAAAGTAAAATATGTCTCTTTTTTTTCTCCTTAAAAGGTAAAAAATTACAATGTTAAAAGAAAGGAGAGAAACTGGATTTTTTAAAACTAAAAAGAGGTGCTAATAAAAAAGAACTGTAATTACTTTTACTTATATTTTTCATATACATAATATAAAAGAAAGGTAGAAGGCATTACAAAACTCTACAGCTTATATGTAGATTTGATTTAACTTTTTGATATATTGCGGGAAAAGTACAGAAGAAGAAGGAGGGCATCTATGATCTATCTCAGGATATGGCAATGCCAATCAATCACTCGGTCAAATTCCATAATTCCCCCAAACTTCCGCTATTACCCCTGACATTGGTCCATTTTTACATGACAGAGCAAGCATTGGGGTTCTCATCACTGAAGATCTGAGGAGGGTACACTGGTCCAGGGCATGCATAGAACTCCATCCCACCATACCTTGGTGGTGGGTTGTTGTAATAATACTCACTCTTTTTCACCTCTAACACTGTGGATGTCTCTTCTGCTTTGGCTTCACCCTCTCCTTCTTTTTTCTCCTTGTTTTCTTCTCCCTCACCACTCCCTTTCTCCTTCCTCTTCTCACCTTCTTCCTCTGCTTTCTTCTCTTCTTCTTCTTCTCCTTCTTTCTTCTCTGCCTCTTGCTTCACTATCACTGCATGCTTCCCTGTCCTCTTGTACACGTGCTCCACCAGCTTCGCTGTCTCGAACACCCCCTTCACGCTTACCTCCCACTTCTTCAGATCCGCTTCCGCTGATTCAACCCCTGCCATCATTTTCATTTTCAACAATTTTAATATTAATATTCCACTACACATTTAAATGCAATTGAAGTCACAACATGTGTGACTTTATTATTTTACTATGGAGTTGAATAACCTAAGAGAATCAAACTAGAAAACTGATTATGATAAGCAACTTTATTCTGAAGCTGAATCACAGAATAAAATCCATAAATTCTTCCCGGGATGGGACCTTGAATGCCACGAGAAAAAGAAACGTTATTACACACACAAACCTTTCATTTTCTCGATGCGTCTCTTGATTTCCTGGGCGCAAGCTTCGCAATGCATGTGAACTTTCAGAACAACTGTGATAACCCGAGGCTGGATATGTAGTAAAATAATTTTTGATGAGCCGAAAAATATGAAAAAATAAATGAAGATTTAAAAGGAAACGAGATTAAATTAAAAGAACCTCTTCTTTCTTCTCCTCTGGTTTGGGCTTCTCTTGTTCCTCTTGGGGTTTTTTCTCCTCTTCCGCGGGGTGTTTTGGGATCGGAGAGAGAAGTTCAACCTTTCTATGGCTTTTCCTCTGTACTCTCTCTAGAACCTTCAGCGGATCCGCTTTTTCTCCTTTCACGACCACCTTGTGAGACTTACAATCTGTGACTATATCTTCGACCCCTGAAATTCCGACAATCTCCAGAATCAGACAACATAGGAAAACAAAAAGTTTCCATAAAAGGAAAACATCCGATGAAGTTAAAAAAAAAACACTGGTTCTGACCTGGGAATCCTTTGAGGGAGCGACGAACCTTGCGAGCACAACCTTCACAATGCATGAATACTTTAAGCACGATTTCTGGCTGCGCAGCTGCCTCCTTGGATTCCTTGTCATCTTTTGATTCCTCCGTTTTTTTCTCCACGTTCGCTTCCTCTTTCTTCTCTTCTTCCTTCTTTGGTTCCTCTGCTTTTTTCTCCTCCACTTTGCTTTCCTCTGGTTTTTTCTCTTCCTATTCAGAACAAAAAAAAATAAAAATCAGAACCCGGAATGATATAAAGATGGTAATTGAAGAAGAAAAGAAGAGGAAAAGAGAGAGGTTATGGAGACCTCGCCCATTGGGCCTTCAAGCGACTCTCTGCGGGTGCTTTTCGCTCTGAATTTTGGCTCTCTATATTTGTGCAAGTGTGGGTTCTTTGTTTCTTAGATGTACGTATTTATTAGAGGAGCTTCGGTTTCCGCTTCAATTGGGTGATGACCATCAGATTTGAAGAAGCCACTATGCTATCATCATGACATTACGTGGCATCTTTTAAGAGGCACGTGCGACGCTGGGGGTTCCTGCTTACAACACATGGTACTTGGTGCTTACACTCTCATTGCAATAGCATTACTTGGGCAGTTTTGGAAATCTCTAGAACCCCTTCTCTCATGTGGTCCTCCCTACCGCACTCTCTGCTCCTTCACTATATTTGAATTCAACGGTTTTTTTTTTTTGTCAAATATTATTAATTACTTGTATTTAAGAAATTTACAACAATCTGGGTTGGTTTCAGATTAGAAATTAACTTAGCACCGGTTACAAAAAATCTTTTGACTATAATATATTCAAGGTTGCTTCATTAATTTAATTAGCCGTTGTTCACGTTAGTTTCAGTTTATCAGGAAGGGGGCGGGGGTGTGAATTTTCTCATATCTCAGGTAATTTTGACTCGCTGAGCTGGACAAGATATATACTATTAGATTCATGGAGGAGTCCTGTACCAAAAAAAAAAAAGATTCTTGGAGGGGTCACCCAAGTAAATAAGTGATGATTGAGAATATTTATAAGGATATATATGTAAAGTGTAACAAAGTAAAATAATTTTCAAGCACTTGATTTGGATTAGTTTAAATTTTTTATAAGATTATTTATATTATAAATTTTAAAAACTACGAAAAGTTGGGGCCTAGAACTCTTGCTTTAGTGACTCGAACTTTGTCGGCCCTCTAGTGATATAAACTTGATGAAAATAAGGTAATAAGTAGTGGGACATTCGGGCAAGTACTTGGAAGTTGAACTTGATTGGAACATAAATTACAGAATGAGTAGCGTCACATTCTGAAAAGTTGTACATTTTGTTTTAGCTACCAAGTTTTCTACACCTGAGAGAAATTAGTTCTTATTTAGAATTTCATATCATTCATTAATAGTTGAATACCTTTGTGTAAATTTGAATTTGTTATTAATAATTACTAGTTAATTACTTTGAACATTTTTTTATTCATAGTAAAATAACCACTTTTTTTACGAGAAATAACCACCTTGAATTAAGTTTGAGTTTCTTTTTATACTTTTTCATGAGATTACATGTATTTTCCAAAATAGGCAAAATCTTTTTCAAGTCTATACTATAAACAGTATGAGTTTTTTTTTTTATATAGTTACATGTGATATTTTGCTTAATTTCTGAACTAATCCATTTCATTAAAATTGCAATTTGTAGCTGTTCCGTTCGTTGCAAACGGAGGTCCAGTAATGAAACTGGGTCTTAATGTACGATCAATGTTCTCTCTCTCTCTCTGAATGCTATGGAAGTTGCAGCACCCAAAGGAAAGTGAAGATCACAGCAAACAACACGACACAAGTGGTGTGCAGTGTGTGCTTGTGTGAAAGGAAAAGAGAGAGTCAGAATATGTGTGTACCTTTCACCAAAGAGGAGAGGGGCTTTTTATATTCACTGATCTGCAGATAAATGAGGAAACTGGTCCGATTCTTGGTCACGATCTTCTAAAGGATGAACAGATATATTGGATATTTGTTGTAAAAATGACCTCCTGTATCTTCTTTGATTCTGTGAATATTTAGGATTCTGATCTTTTTGGGTCTTTCCTTTAATAACTCGTTTTATATTTACCTTGGACCTTTTAGTCTTTGGCCCAATATAAAATATCCGTAACAGTAGCATACAATCATAAATGATAATTTAAAATAGTTAAACATGATATAGAATTATAGTTATTCTAACTGGTTAAAGTAAAATTATCTCGAATATATGTCAACCCCAATAGATATAACTTAATTTATAACACATATTTAATTTATAAAGAAGAACATGAATTTAATTCTCATAAACTAATCACTTAAAAAAGGTCAAAAGAATATAATACTCCAACTAAATTGAAAGTTACTGTCACAACTCAGTCTGACTTTTATTGTGGCTCTCTTAGTATCATATTTACCTTGCAGAATTGGGTTGGGTCCATAGCCTCAACAAGACATTACGTTTTTACTTTCAATTTCATGATAATATTTGACTATGCCAGCCAACCAGGCCCCTTCAGTTTCATCTTTATTGCTTCTAAGTGAATGCCAAGTTAGGAAAAGAGGGTAAATGCACCAAATTGATTTATTGAACACTTTAATTATCATAAGCTAAAAATTGCCAAATCAGTACGTTGACTGAATAGAGGCGTTGCTACAAACAACATTCACTGGGGCGTACTAACAAAAGGGCCATAGAATTAAGGGGTATCATAAAAGTTGAGGTTCCTACGGATGGAGACATGGCTTGTCAAAGCGTTACAAACGTATTTGTGAGCAGGGAACACAAAGTTGCAGGGTTGAAGATTACCATGTGCTTCAGTACTCTTATCACCAACCCCAATCAAAAAATGAGTACTGGACTCATATGCAGCCTCATTAATTCAGCTAATAGCAAATCGAATACTATTAATGATTTATTTGTACAGGTTTCATCACGTATATTAATACATTGGCTTGTACTTTTAAAAAGAATCCGATATGAAACAAAGTTTGTATCTCTTTCTGAATTGTTAATATTATAATATAAAACACAAATGAATCGGCCAACTGTGTCTGACATGTTCATTTCAAATTGCAAAAAAGATACTAATTAGTGTATAAATAAATTTCAAAAAATCTTTATTACTTTCGTAAAAAAGTTCCTCAAAAGGACCAACATATTTCATTTAGGTTAAATTAATTTTTTAATTCTTTAATTTATTTTTACATTTAATTTATATTTTTAGTTTTTTTAGTTTAATTTGATGTTCTAATTTTTTAAATCAATTCAATTTAGTTCTTTAGTCTAAATTGCAAGAAATTATACTAAGTATAAATTTAAAATAGTCACTAACTAATTTAAACAGTCACAAAAGGTATATTTTTTAAAAAAATTAATTTTAAAAATTAGATAACTAAATTGAATAAAAAAACTAGAGGATCAAACCATTTAAAAATTAGAAGATCAAATTGAAAAAAAAAATTAGATGATCAAATTAAACCTAAATAATAAATTAAATGATTAAAATATTAATTTAACCTTGGTTTTAAAAATGTAACATATAAAGAAATCAATACTGAAAAACGTTAATATATTTGATTTCTTTTTTGTAAGGTGAAAATTCTTATTTTGTTGTTAGTAATATTATTTGGGTACCCTGGGGAAGAGGGTAGGTCTAAGAGCAGAAAACGTTAATATATTTGATTTCTTTTTTGTAAGGTGAAAATTCTTATTTTGTTGTTAGTAATATTTATTTGGGTACCCTGGGGAAGAGGGTAGGTCTAAGAGTGCATTTTCTGCAAGGGTTGGGATGGGTTGGTGAATGTCTTAATTTTTCATCACTGCAATGATAAAAGTGGTGTCTTGTAATGAAAGCGGGTAACTAGTTTTAGGTAATGTACCTAACTTGAATAAAGGCCTTCGGCATCATGATTACTGAATAGAGATGGAGATCGAATTTCACTTAAAGACAAAGTGCCACCTAATTATTCTTATGTTGCGTTTTATTAATTGCCCCTGCATTAGAAGAACGGTATGATTTTAATGATCAAATTGATCAGCTGGTGACAGTCTTGAACCGAACCTTAATTTATCAGAAGTGGGTTTTATATATTATACATTACAACTTGTTAACATACATTGATGTAAAATGAGAGAAACTTTAGTATAGTCACAGAGAAGGCTTCCTTCAAAATTCTCTCTGTGAAGACTAATCAAGAAAATTCAGAGAACTTTGATCACTTCATTCATTTGGTTCTTTCCCCACATACACATTAACATATCAAACGGAAGAAATTCTTATCCAATTCCCAATAACGGATCGATAGAGCTTAGGCCGATGACGTGAATGCATGGTGGCTATGGTGGAAAGGGATAAGATAAGGTGAATAACAAGATGGAATCAAGATTGTTGGCTCCGATTCATAAATCATTATGTAAATAACAAGATAATAAATGATAGGTAAATTAAGAATGTTTTTTTTTTGTGAATGCAAGTGCGGCGTGACTATTGATTTGACGTGCAAAATGTTATGTTACTATTAAGTACTAGTATATCATCAATCTGAAAATAGTTGGCTTGGTACACTTTGGCATTTAAGCCATCAATGATGAAATGCTATTAATCAACATCAAAAGCTTTTAGGACTACTTAATTTATTAATCGATGTAATCCTAAAATTAAGGAAGGGGGATATTTTCAAGAAACAATTGATAGAGGATAAGATTTTCATTTGATGGATGTCTCTTTTTAATAGTATGAATTTGTTCAATATATTTTAATCTTTTATATCGGGGTGATAAGTAACAAGCATACGCACAAGTTCCTTCGGCCAATGAAATGAATTTCCTCAGACCTGATGGGAAATGTTTATATAGTTCTGAAAAAATTCTCATGAACAGAGAAATAGTAAACATGAACTGAACATCATCCGTGGAAGCTTAGTATCTTAAAGTATAGCATATGAAAAAAATGACCACAGGAATAACTGTCTCGTGGTAACCAAGCGTTTATAGTAACATCGTGAAGAAGAATTGATTAAGTGTTGGATTGTTTACCAAACTTTAGCTGAATTTAGACTGTCATAAAACAGGTTAGTTTTGCCTACATGACAGTTTTGCAACAGTAAAATTATCTACTCGACATGACACCATTTTTTGTTTCTTTTAACCCATGACATATCTAATTAACGCCAACGCATATATACATAACAAACTGGGAGAAAGAATTTTGCTCCCATTTGAAAACGATTCCCATGTGGCCTGTAAACTTCGAGGATCCTAACTACAAAACAAACCCACACTGATTTGGGCCTATTCGTGAACCAGGGGTGACCATCCTCATGTTAGTTGCTAAGATATCTCTATCGTTCCAAATCATCACCTCGTCAAAGTGTGGGCAAATCTAATAAAAAAATTGACTACATGTTCTATTTACCTACACGAAAGGATAAATTAACCATACCCCTGCTCCTTACTTCAACGTAAGATTAATAACTATGCAACACGTGTGCCGATGACATGTCTAATTACAAGCCTGAGTATTGACACACGGCGAAATCTATCAACACCCGAGTCACACAATACACGTTATAAGATATATTTTCTTTACTTGAAAATTTAGATGAAGTTTGATCTGAGTGTTTATTTTTATTTTTTATTTTAAAAATAAATTTCATTTTTAAATTTTTAAAATTTAGAATACATGTATTGAAAATAAAATACTTTAACGTGTTATTAAGTTTTCACTTTTTTAGAAAAAGTTAAAAATAATAGTTTATTATTTTCAATTTTGAACCTGTTTTTAAAAATATTTTTCAAATTTTAAAGAAACGTATTTTCACTCATATTTTTTTATTTTCTTTGAAAATGAAAAAAAAAAACTCCCACCAAACATCACCTTAATATCTAAACACGTGAACCAAACTTTTTCATGTACATTTTAGCGACAATGCTTAAATTAAGTGCAACATATTGCTTTACAAGCAGGGTTACGATCGCCGGAAACAACGGTGTCTCTTGATCAGTATCACTGGGTTTTTTCTGATGGATATTTTTCCACCATGAATTTATTCAAATTGACAAATTCTAGAGCATGACTTTCCAAGGCGGTGTGGAGAGACCAACTTACGTATTTGCAGGGAATTTGGGCCTTAGTATAGAGCCCATCGCCAACTGGTACGCCTGTCACCAGAAATATTATCCTACTTTTATGATGCAGGGAATAATTGTTCAAAATAATTATGTATAGAGCAATGCCATGCATCCCAGAGTGGCTGTCATTGGAATGTGGAAATCAACTTGGATTGCAGTAGGTCGTTAGCCATTTTCGGCTGAGCCATCAAATCAATCTTTTGTTTAGTTGTGATGTTGTAAAGCTTGGAGTAGACAATTGAGAGCATCTATCTTTCGCATCAATACAACACAAAGTATGCATTTTCCTCTCAGACACATGCACGTCCACTATTTGATTAAGAACTTAATGTATATAAGTTAAGATCAATTCTTACATATGAGTTGATTTTTAAACTTAATGTTATGCCAAAATAAATATAGTATTAGAGTTTAACTATTATTGATTATTCGATCATTTATATGTGTTTAATCTCGTACTTTTTAAGTTAATTTTTAGAATTAAATTAGGTTCAAGTCCAACATTACAATAATTGTCAATTTTGAGGGTGAGAAAAATAAATTTAAGTCATATAATTACATTTTTTGGCTGAAAGAAAAGCTCATATAATCACATAGATTATCAAGATTTAACATTTAACAAAAAAATATCAAGATTTAATGTTATATAAAATTTTAAAAAGCTTATGACTTGGGTATTTTAATTTTGATGGTTCATGATAAAATTTAATGTTCGATATTGTAACTATACGTGAAAATATAAAAGGAAGTTGAATTATATATATATACACACACAAAACACATAGGAACCACAAGAAAGAGATTGATACTTATCAAATATTGCACTATAATGTGATTGGGTCTTGTAGTCTAAATAATCTCGTGCCAATGATAATATACCTAGAATGGCCGTTATTAGTTATTAATGAAACAAATATATTGATAACTTTACTCTCTTCATTATTGTGGATTCTAAAGCCAATTCCATGCCCTTATTCTTCGTTGTGTACGCATCAACATTGATTTTTAATTTTCCCACCTCCGACAAATGTTTATTTATTTAAAATGTAAAAGAGTTTATTTTTTAAAATAAGAAGTTTTTTTTATTGAAGTTTTATTAATAGTAAAAATAGGTGTTGAGAGAATATAATTAGTTAAGTTTAATGTAGCTTTTTCATATTGTAAGTCTAAGATAAAAAAGAGTTTTATTTTTGTATTTTAGTTTTATTAAGTTTTAATTTTTTTACAATAATTTATATTATTATGAACCGATAACATGACACATGCACCATAAAATAATTGTTGATGTAGCATATTTAGTATTTAAGGAGAGTATTTATTTATTTTTAAAAAAGAGAAACATTTAATGAGTTAATAACGGGCCTAAACCGTAGCTCAGACAGAAGTAGATATGGCCAGAAGTGACGCGGAGATTAGGGGCGATCTTCAGGATGAGTTCACTCCTTAGGCTTTTACTTCGTACACTTCGTTTTTACGTCCCACACCTCCAAAATGATTCTCACCCCAATTCCCAAAGGGAAGGTCCTCAGTCGGGTGCATTTAGAGCTGGACAAACGGTTTCAGCCCATGGGTCACCCATGAAACCCATAATTTACATAATATATGAACCTTAATATTCCGAGCCTATTTAAATTGTGGACTTTTTAATCCAATTTAAACTCACCGAGTTAAACAAATTTTATCCACGAATTTCGTGAGTCCCAACGAGTTTTTTACATTTTAATATAAAAATATAATACTAATAAATAAGGAGTATAAATAAAATAAAATAAATATAAAATTTACGTATTTTTTATATAGTTAAATGGTTAATAAATGATAATGTAATATTTTGATTTACTATAAAATTATAAATTAAGTAAATATGATGTAGAAAAATATTTTTAGGTGACTTAAAATACAAATTATGTTATTATTTGGACAAATAATTTTTTTAATATGCATTTTATAGGTAATTTTTAAAATTGTACATTTTAAAATTTAATTTTCTAAAATGATTTTTGATATAATGACCCAAACAAGTGTTGAAATTGTGACCTTCCGATTATAAGCATAGTGCTCTAATAACTAAACTACTATAGCATTTATGTTAAAAGTTAATTAATATTGTTATATATAATATTACAAATTTTAATGCATATTTAATACACATAAATTTACATAATAATTTTTATAACAATTAATTTCTATCTAATAATATTTTTTTACATATATAAATTTTAAAGTATATAAACTTATGATTTTATAAAATTTAAAATTTTAATATATATAAACCTAATATTTTTTTGTTTAAATCTATGATTTTTAACTAAACCATGATTTATATTTTAAATTTATTATTCTAAAATTAATTTTTATGTTTGTTGAATATGTATTAAAAATTTTAATATTACATATAGTAATATTAATTATTTTTTAACATAAGTGATAAACATTATATTTATAATTGAAAAGTCACATATTTAATACTTATTTGGATCATTATTTTATATTATAAGAAGGACAAAATAGATATTATACTATACATACTTACCGGATGTATTAAAAGAAGATCGGTGTGGGAAGCATTACTCAAGTTTGAAACTTTTTGTGTGAAGTTGGATTTTGATTTGTCTGGTTGGCTATGAGAGAAAGTGATTTGTTGTGGACTTGAAGACGGAAAAGAAAAGTGGTGAGTGGGGGATGGCGTCGAGCATCCAACAAGTGGAAGGGGACGAGTCAGTTGTGCTGTGCGTGACTCATTCCAATCTCAAAACCTTCGCCTCCGACATCCGCTTCTCGCTTCACCTCACCGTCGAAGCCGTCAAAGACAAGCTCTGGAAAAAATGCGGCACCTCTGTGAACTCAATGCACCTCGAACTCTACGACGACGCTCGCAACAAAATTGCCGATCTCTCTGATCATTCCAAACCCCTTGCCTTCTATTCCCCTCTTGATGGGTTTCGTTTGCATGTTGTGGATCTGGATCCATCTTCCGTCACATCTGGCGGTTGGCTCGAAGATACTTCACTGGTCCAAAAATACACTATTTCTGAAGAATCCTATAATAAGCGACCAGGCATGTTTTCTTCTTCGCCTGCATTTCGAATTCCTCTTATCAAGCCATTCCATTTCAATCAAATTCAAGATTTATGTTATGTGTTGTCCAAATACCCACTCACAGCTTATCAATGAAACTTACTTTTTGATCCTGCATGTTTTATTGAGAAAATATCAATATTTTATGTTCCTATTTACGGACTAATGGGTCCTTTAGCTTACTATGTATGTTTTTTACTATGCTGTGACAGACACTTTCAGAAAATATAAGGAGAAATTTACATCCCAGAATACTGCAACTGCTGAGGCAAAGGTAAGCATTTGATTTATCCATCCTGCTTAGCCTGCTGTTTTAGTGTTCTCTGATTGCATGTGATAATTGAGATGGGCCCATGTGCTGACTTCTGGGTAATTGATTGGATATTCATTGCATAGATACCAGATGACTGTATGGGAGATCTCCCTGCTGATATCAAGGTTTGTCTGTTACAATGCCTATGTTTCTTTGTTCTCTTTATGCAAATGGTTAAGATTGTTATATTTTGTTTTCTTTTTCCAATGTAATTGTTGAAATTATAAGGTTTAGTTGGAAAAGGAGGGAAATTGAATAGAGACACGGAAAATAATGTGAAGTGTAATTATAGATACGCGCAAAACACTAATCTAATATTCTCCTTCTCATTTGTAATAATAATAAGGTCATGTGCTGATGTAGTAAAACTAGTACAAGCCTAGCCTTATAAAACTACCAAACATAATAAAACTCCTAACATAATAAGATAAATCTATCTACCATCCAATACTTGTCCTCAGTCTAGAGCTTCTGTTACAACTTACATTGTCAATGACCAATTATCCCTAAAGCTTAAGCTATTACTGAAGGTTGGAATTCAACAATGACCTTATCTAATCATGCAAGAGCCTCTTGGTCATGAAGCAGAAACCCTTACTTCTCAAGCCCAATATACCTTATGTCAAAATTCAACTTAACTATGAAGAATAGGGAGTGACAATAATAAAATTCCTGATGTACCCTTGCTCCATTCTGAGATCTCATTGTAATTCTTACTGCCGACAGCCCGACACAGTATTTCTTGCCTGATGTCTCCACACCTCGCATTAGAGCTTCCATGAGTAATCTATGTTCTGCATCTTCGTCAGTTTGATACCTCAGCTCTAGCAAACCTCTCCATTGCAACCATGAAAAGCTCCCTGTAAGTGGGAGCTGTGATACGAGTTTGATACAAATCAATCCATTAACCGAGAAGAAAAAGGAAAGAACAGAAACTAGAAGGAATTGTATTGTTCTTCAGAATACTCTCCAGTAATTAGTGTGATTGGAAGATAGAAGGTGAGGTAGAAGCTCGGGGTATTTGGGTGGCCCTGCACTCTCCCTCAAACCAGTCCAATTCTTACTGATTTTCCCTCCTTGTTTCTTCCTCCTGTATGAATACTGACAATTGTGCCAAGTGTGCACTACGCCACAATCAGTTAGCTGGGGTATTATCCACCTATGTCAAGCCTATGTTTCCTAGTGTACACCTGTTTTAGAATTGGAACCCTATCACAATGGTTGCACGCTTACTTTTATTGGAAGCAGGTTCCTCAAATAACATTTTCTGTAAATAACAAGAACAAGACAAGTGCAGAAACACTGCCATATCTGTCTGCATATAGGAAATAATGACTTCCTCCTAACTGTCATATAAGTTAGACTAAAATGCAAGAAACCTTTTCAATTACAAGGCAATTTTAGAGGACTCCCTGGTTTAGAAACTCAACTCCTTCAACTTAACAAACTGTGCATTTTGATTCCCTACAAGGTTTAAGGGTTTTGTGCACATGCATTGGGTAGTAGTATTAATTTTACAATTTGATAAATTTAGAGAGTTGAGTTGTTGAGTTTTAAGTCACTAGAGGGTTTTGTGTATTCATACTCTTCTGTGGCACATAAAAGGAATAGATGCTTATTAAGGCATTGCCATTTAAAAATTATGATTTAGTAAAACAAAAGAGCAGGTTTGATGGAATATCTTAAAAGATTTTTATACTGCATAGAAAGCTCCATTGCAGCAGAATTTCTTGTCCATATTGGGTTTTTTATTTTTCACCTTTTTCCCTGGAAGAGTGGAAGAAAAAGAAAAGGAAACTTTGGTTAGTTTGGTGCTCAACTGAAACTGGTTTTAGACTAAGGAGGAAAAGGGGTGGGGTTGAAGGACTAGGAAAAAAAGAAAGGTTTAGAGGAGGAACCACATGACTGTGTGAAAATAGGTGCGCTGGCCAACATACTAAAGAAGGCATATGTAACCAAATAGAATATGAATTGAAATGCTTTTAACAGTAAGTTGGATATAATGTTTTGTAACGAGTTACAATTTGTATCATATCAATTGCTAGTCTATAATTAATGAGTACTAATCCTGCTAGCAGTAGGCTATAGCCTCAGTTACTTGAATATTTGGATGGTATTTATTTATTGGATACTTCACAGTGTTTTTCTTTGGATTTCTTAATTTTGATTCATACACCTTTGCAATTTTTGTATTGTTAAGAAGGTGATATATATTTTCTTGTTCACATTATTGTCTATCATACTTGTATTTTTATGCATGAAATCTTTTTGAATTGTTATCTTGTTATTTTATTGTCTCCAATTCCCAAAAATATTTAGGTAGGATCCAGATGTGAGGTTGAACCTGGGGCAAAAAGGGGTGTTGTAAAATTTGTTGGCCGGGCAGAATCACTGGGTCCTGGTTTCTGGGTTGGAGTCCAATATGACGAACCCTTGGGCAAACATGATGGCATGTAAGTAAAATTTCCATATCTATTTATGATATGCAAATCAATATACTTGACTCCTGACTAACCTATCATCTTAAGTTCCCTTAATTATAATGTGCTTTTGTGTTTAGAAACTTCAGATTATGCCCACACTTCTCTTAGAATTTCCCTTGGATATGTCACAGGGTCAAAGGAGTACGCTACTTCGAATGCCCTCCATCTCATGGTGGAATGGTTAGACCAGAGAAAGTGAAGGTTTGTTTAGAATCACATTCTAGTAATCCTTTAAACATTGGGATATTTTCTATTGTTCTTGGTGCTTCCTTTGTCTGATAAAAGAAAATTGATTAACACAAAGCACAAAACTACAAAAAGATGAGAGAGAATATGGAATCCTCCTTAAAACAAGTTCAGTGCTTAGTTTCTCTGATCACTCATTCTCTCCTTATAAAATGTGGTTTAATTTTTTTTACTGCCAACTGGCTGATTTTGTTGGTTGTAGATGTGTTTTATCTCCAGTTGTGATATTTTTTTTCCCTTTTTCTTGATATACATCATAGCTCCTATTTTCTTTCTCCATTTAAGGAAACTCACACAGAGAGAAATATATGTCTGCATGTGTGTATAAATAGGAAGGATCAAGTTATTCCAAAAGAGTTACTCTTTGTCATCATCCTTTATTTTTTCAATCTAACAAGTTACTGTAACTCAACTGGTTTTCAAAACATTGATTACTTGGATACATCTTTTGAGAAATTAAGCTTTTGGAAAATTGAAGTTTCTCACTTATTGAATTGGATTCTGTTACATCTGAGTTTAGGTTTAATGCTTGAATGAACTCAAGTCTTCTGCTGGTTTAAAATTTTGGTAGTCTTCTGTTTGTCATTTAGATTTTAGCAAAAATAAAATCTCAATTTATGTGTACAATTTCCCTTACAGGTCGGTGACTACCCTGAACGAGACCCATTTGAAGAAGATGAAATATGAGTCTTCGTGAGGCAGTTGCTTTCAACGTGGAGGGTTTTCCTTATGTAAATCAAACATCTGTTTTGAAAACTTACGTTTGTTGACATTTCAAGGCAGTGGATTTGTCGAAGGGTTTGATTGTGGCTTTTGAATTGTTTGTGTTGTCTTTAGAAAAGAAAAGCTTGTACAATGTGAAAAACATGAATTGGAAGCTCATTACAATGGTAAAACTAGAACTAACTTGGTGGGATTCTACTTTGGAGAGCATTAAGATTTGTTTTTAGTAGACACTAAAAGGAATTATATCATTTCCAAAGTGCATATAATTTGGTAAATGCCAATACACTAGCTTAGACTTGGTTACTCTTTTAAGCCTTCTCTATTTATGGTCTATATTTTTTTGGTAACGCTATGGTCTATATTACTAGCATTATGAACAGATATTCTATTTTGAAGACAACTTAATAAATAAATAAAGAATGCATTTACATGCACCCTTAATATCAAGCTCACAATTAAATACCGTGCCGTCAATTCCAACCAACATTAATGGAAATAGTGGTCAAATTAGTGTTAAAAAGAATTATTTTAATATTATAATTAAGGATTAAATGTTTATTTCTGTAATATAAAAATGTTTCTTTTAAACTTTTATTCAATATTCATCCTTCTAAAATCTAAAACAATACTTTGGTTTTTAACGTCATATGACATCAGTTTAACTTATATATGTATATGTCGAGTAGAAAGAAGGTCACGTGGTGATGAATCATGATAACACCCAATTTTTAAAATATATATATATATAAGTCCTAAAATAAATGTTATTTAATGTATTTTGGGACTTATTTTTTTTATCATATGATCAAATACCAAATAATTGAATTACTGTGTTTAGATTGAATAATTGAATTCAGTATTTATTTAATAAATTTTTATCATATGAAGAGCTATATTGTAAATTTAATTATAAAATTTATTAAAATACGTTAAAGAAAATTTATTATAATAAATTGTACCAAATTTTGTTTATCAAAATAAATGAAAAGAGCTTATAAACTCTTTTAAATGTCTATTATATTAAATATATTCGGCTCCATGTAATGTCACTCCTATCATAAGAAACGTGCCTATTTTTCTTTGTTACGCGAGAGCTAATGGAATTGATTTTATTTATAAAAGTAAAAATATTTGTGATGATCTAACTGTGATGATAAAAATTATGTTACTTAAATCTAATTGTAATGATCTATTTTTATTGTATGATCAATTTAGCAATTAAAAGTTGACGGTATATGTGAGCTTTAAGAGGAGGGCAATTTAAAGTATTGGTTTGGACCACTGCAACACTGTTCCCATATTTATCTGATCTTGATCTCTTTTCTATTATACATGAAAATAAATTTGTATTGGAAGATTTTCACGTTGTCACAAGGAAAATTCTACTATATATTTAAATTTCGCTAGTCAGCAGAATAACTTGATTATCTGCTACAGTTTCTTCTTTTTCTCTGTAGCTGCTGGACAAGTTGCTAATGTACTTTTCAAGAGAAATTTCATGGAAACTCGCTACAGTTGGCCCATTAACGAGTGTTTATGACATATTTCAAGGTTATGCCGCCATGATTCACGAATCCAACTCCATGTTGTGTTGTGTGCCCCATTTTGTCATTAAACAATGTGTAATACCGCACGTTTCCGCAGTTGACAAAATGGTCACGTCTTTTATGGTAAGAAAATAGAATAACTGTAAATGTTCATCCTATTTTGAGATGAATTGGATATTTGGAGTGAAAGGAGTAGAGAGAATAGAAAAAAGATAGATATAAAATGTAATATTATAAAAATAAAGAAAGATAAGAAAAAATGAAATATAAGTGAATCGTAAAAGAATAAGACGTATGTTGACAATTACCCTGATATATATATATATATATATATATATGTTAGGTTTAAAAAATGTGAACTACTTGGATAGCCTAATCCTCCCGTAAAACTTTTGGGTTAAATGAATACGAAATTAATTAAATTTTATGGGTTTCAATTGAAAAGTCAGCTTTGACATACAAAATTGGAATTATAATGTCTGCGCATTACTTTACTAGATTGCATGTTATTCACGGCACCTAACGCATCTTATACGGGATACTTGCCATGCACATCAACTCTTTATATGTAGTTACATGAAAATATATATAATATATAGTTTCTCGTTAGTCAGATAAATTGGATCTTGACCAGACCAGTTGACTTGCTTGCCGCCCTCATGTTTCACCTTCTTATAATGCATGCTTCCTTCATCACATTTTTTGCACTATATATAAATACAACACATGACTTGTGCTATATACCTCTTGTCATTTTTTAATCAATGGAGAAACATCAAGTGTTGTCCCCTATTTCATCTTCATCATCTGCTTCTCCATTTGATTTTAAACTTGGTGATCATAATTCTAATGCTCATGTCAAGAAGGCCGCAGGTTTATTAAAAACTCAAAGGCCAAGCCTGAAAGGTGGCAAAGAAATCAAGCAGCACAGATATGCATTTCAAACAAGGAGTCATGCTGATATACTTGATGATGGGTACCGGTGGAGAAAGTATGGTGAAAAGTCCGTGAAAAACAATAAATTCCCTAGGTTTGTCTGTCTTGGTTAATTAGTAGTTTTTTTTAATTGATTTCCTATTTGTAGTATAAGCTACCTTATAATTATTAAACCTCGAATATGGAGACACAAAAGATTAAGCATATATATATATATATATATTTCAGAAAACTTACAATTGTTTTAAGCATGGCACGACCATCTAAAAATTGAATATATCTCTTAAACCAAAGCCATTTCTTTGCCCTGAAACGATTTATTTTCGTAGAATTAATAAAGTAGAAAATAATTTCAATTCTTTGCCTGAAAATATTTAAATAATATATCTACATAGGAAGAAAAAATCCTTATTTTTTTAAGATCATTTGTACATCAAAACTGTTGTTACGAGTGTCTAGTATTCTTATCTTTGTTAACTTTTGTTAACTTTAGTTCAAATTTTATTTTGGTGCTTTCAGAAGTTACTACAGATGTTCTTATCGAGGTTGCAATGTGAAGAAACAAATTCAACGCCATTCTAAAGACGAATTGATTGTGGTAACAACCTATGAAGGGATACATATTCATCCTGTGGAGAAGTCAACTGAAAGCTTCGAGCATATATTGAGAAACCATCACATATACAGCCTAACTCTATAATTTGTGTATCTCAAATGTTAGAATAGGGTGACAAGGATGGAACCTAATGTTACCTCAAACATCTAGTTCGTTATAGTGGATATAAGAAATATTTCAGTTTATTTTTAGTTTGAAGTTCTGAAATTTCGATCCTTTAAATAAAGAGTTTAAAGAAAAAATTGTAAGAATATCTCAATATTTTAATTGATTCATTCTATTTCTTTTACATGTATGTGCGTGTAATATTTTTTTATTATAAAAAATATCTTCCTTAGAGCAATTTTTTTGGGTGATGTTCTCAAAATACCTTTATAACTTTATTCATCTTCCAAAAATATTATATATTAAACTTAAATGCAATTTTGATCTTCCTATTTTACTTAATTCTCAAGTTCTGTTTTAAAAAAAATTCAATTTAGTCTCTTATTTCAAAATAAACATTTGATTTTCCTATTTTACAAAATTTTCAATTTTAGTGAAATTCTCAATTTTATCTACATTTTATTTTTTTTATTGTGATCCAGTTGAATCGTAGACCTAACATATATTCATTTAAAGTATAATCACAAAATGATTTAATTAATTATAATGTAAGAAATAAAACATAAATAAATTTGAAGATTAAACTATAATTTTTGATTTTTTAAAAATATAGGAATGAAATTTGTGAATTTTCTAAATTGGAAAGACTAAATATCTCTATTTTAAAATATGAGAACTAAATTTGCAATTTTAAAAAAAAAATAGAGAAACTAAATGTTTCTATTTTAAAATGAAATGACTAAAATTGTAAATTGAAAAAAATAGAAGAATCAAAATTATATTTAAGCCTAAAATATCATTTTGTTGAAACATATATTTGAAGTACAGTATACTTCAATCAAAAGAAATGCTTAAGGAACATTTTTACCTAAGCTATGTATTGTTATCATAAAAATGCATACCCAGAAAATAGTTCCCCCTACCCTTGTCATCATACTTTGATCAATCATACCCATAAAAACCTAAGCTCATCCCAATAATGATAATTGAAAAGGAATGGTCAAGACTTTCCCCCTAGAGAAATAGCTCAGAAACATTTTTACCTTAATTCCATCACATTTCACATGAAAATTGCAAAGTGAGAGCCTTTTATGAGTTTATAAGTGGATACAGATTTAATAGAGATCCATCGTCATGAAGATTCAAAAGGTCAAGGTACTCTATTTTTAAAGACATGAACACAAGCCTTTCAATTCCAAAGTCTGCAAGAGAAATTATGCAATACCAATACTTCACATGTAGGATTCAACAGCCAAGATTTTTAATCCCAGCACTGCAACATGAAGAAATCTATAGTCTTTTTTATAATAGTAAATATGCAAGGTGAGATGTATTATCTTATTCTGTAAGTGTATCTTTGTTTTCGTATAAATAACTAGTCCAATGAATGGACTAGGGACTAGTTTTTTCAGATTGTGTGTTATATCTTTTGAGTGCTTATTCTGGGTTTGTAATCTCTCTCAATATCCAAGTGTTTTGTAATTTCTTTCTTGTATTGAAATATTGTTAAGTTCTTACAAAATTGTTGCACCTGTTTATTGTTCAAATTTTCTGAAATCGTAACCTCATTGTGAGCCTTTTATCTAGCATGCAGTTTGTGAAAGTTTACTTTTTAGTCCATCAAATCATGTTTAGTTTTATATCACTTTCTTATAACAATTACCACTGTTTAGTTCAAGTCCTAATTAAAATTTAAATAATCTATTTAATTATAATCCCCTTTTATTTTAAGTCATAATGTCGGAATCACGTTGGGGGGGAAAACAACATGATTATAGTTACACAGAACGAAACTTATTTGAGTTTACC
>CM023959.1:29663934-29697636 GCA_013407115.1 Glycine latifolia | reverse complement strand
AAAAAAAAAAAAAAAGCTAAATTGCAAAGACTAAAAAAGTATTTAAGCCTACTTGTTTGTTGCTACAAACATAAACATAAAACCCACATGTTTTAGAAAATTATCAAGTGTAATTATCAAACAGTCAACAAAGTAAACAACAATCCACAATCATAGCCATCATTAAGTATGTGTCTGGATCAACATCTGGAACGCACATAAACAGACAAATTCACAATAAAATGAACAATTAGAGCATGAACACTATGGAGTTGTTCAATTTGACGCAAGTCCAATGCTCCAGCATGTCAAACCAAGCATGCTGTAAGAATATAAGCATTTACATTTCATCCATCCCAACTGACAACTTCACTAGGTTTTCTGTTTTTGAAATTATTCTTCCTTATGGCCTCTACCACTAATTGCAAGAAAATATCCCCTACAAAAAATTATGACTATAATAAACTTTATATTCATTGTCATCATAGATATAATAGAAAATTTTAATTGTTTATGAACCATCCATCGAGATATAAAAGCACACAAAATGGGACAAAAAATCAAAGAAGATAATATCAAGCTATAAAAACCAATAATTAACTGTGGTCAAACTAGAGTACCTTTGAATATTTATAATCCTGCAAATCGACAAAAATTTCACCACAAGAATCCCTGCAGTCAACAGCATAAAATGCTACACGTTTTGATAGCTTTCTGCATTTGCCATTAGCCAATTTCTACAGCAAAAGAGTAGAGGCCAAAAAGGAAGTTACTAGACAATTTACAGTATAAGAAATGTGTAGAGTAATTTAGAACACAGTGACTATGTAAACCCTCAGAAAAACACACACAAGTTTTCCACATTACTTTGGCTGAAAGCGTGCAACAACTAACGACAACAACATCAAACTTGCTGAAGAATTCAACATCAAAACTTGACAAATCACCTGAGGCCAAGACAAACAACAGAAAAGAACAACCACAAAACATAATGTCAAGAGCCACATGAAACAAATGCATAAGCGGAAACCAAACATATAAGGGAACAGGTTCAAAACAAAAACCTTTCTCAACGGAAACATGAACCATAGGGTTGAAGTCTTTAAGTGAATTACAACAAAGCTCAGCAAGGGTCTTTCCACTATACACATTCTCATCAGGAGGGATGAGAAAGTTCGAGGAAAGCACTTCCTCGGTGGCAACCCGGTCATCTACTAAAGTCAGACTACCTACTCCAGCCAGAACAATATTCTTGCAAAACTAACCAACAACAGGAAACTCAAATTCCTCAGACATCATTACAACAACATGGGGGGGGTGCGGGGAGTGCAACACAACCCATTTTTTAACTCTTTTTTGTTTGTCAAAGTCAAATTTGAGATACAAGTTCTAAGATTACCTCAGCTACAGTTCCTTTCAATCCATAGACTAAGACATGAGACTTACTTAATCTGCACACAAAAAAGTATCATTACAATGCTATGTAAAGTAGTTCTTTAAACTATTATTAGATTAGATATAACGAAGAACAAAAATTAGCAGAATTCAATTAGGTTACAATAGTAAAGTAACAAAAGCAAATCAAATCGCGCATTAAAAAAATCAGAATTTAAAAAAGTAAAAGAAGAATGAACCTTCTTTGAGCATCAGCTCCCCAAACCCTAATTTGACGGTCATACAAAGCGGTCTCCTGCGCCGTCAACTCCTCGCCGTCACCGTCCATTCCCAGCCGCAACCTGTTCCACGACACCATCGGAAACGTTCATTTTCAATTTTCCACGTCACAATTAATAAAAACCAAAGTACAAACGTTAACCACAGTGAAAAACACTCACTCTCGCTGAATTCGCCTAAACGCTGAAAAAAATGGTATCTCGGTTCAAGCTTTCAAGAGCGCGGCGATGAGAATGATCGGTGACGGTGAATTTTAATTTTTTTGGGGTCAACTCAACTAATGGCAAGAGGGCTAAACATCTGAAGCCCAAGACCAAGGCTAATAATATAGCCCAAAATCTTAACCAAGTGTCAAATAGCTATAACTTAATTGGGCTTTTTGGCTCTGGATCTATCTAATTTGGGCTTTAATTAGCACATGATGGAAGCTTTTAATTGCAAATAGAATCGTTTAGCTACTAGATGCAAAATGAACCAGAATTTTATTTTCTAACCCTCTCATCGTTAAAGCTAATAATGTACTGTAGATTCTTTCAATGCTGAAGACCACCCTCTATATTTAAAGCCAATTGTTTTATCAATTTTTTTCCAAGACCACCCTTCATAAGAGATAGTTCGGTTAGTAAAGTTCTCTTTCAAAATGTTTAATATAATTATATATTAAAGAACTAAAGATTACAGAAGTTAAATTGAGCTCGGTTAGTAAAGCTCTCCTTCAAATTGTTTAATATAATTATATATTCAATGTTCGAACTCAAGATTACAGAAGTTAAATTGATATCATTATTTTATTCATTTTAAAGTGCATATATTAGAAAAAGAAAAAATTAGTGTAAACTAAACCGATTAAAATTGTGTAAAATGCATATATATTTTTATTAAAAATTTAAAATAAAAAAAACTAATACACAGATGTTACGGACTGACTTTGTTTTTAATATAGACTTATTACATTTATCTTCTATTGAAGGCAATCGTTTGTGTCTAACAGAATCACCAAAGATAATAAAAATACTATTTCAAATTGAATATTTAACATAATTACATAATAAAAAAAGTTAAATTTAAGATTATTAATTAAATTAAAATAATTTCATGTAAATTAATTGATTGGGTTGGGTGACAAGTAACAACATATTTGATTAAACATCTCATATTTCTGTCCCTGCAAAATTTATGTCAAAATGTAATAAATAAAAAATTATGTCAAAAATGCAAGTAAAAGCAACTAACTAGTAGTTGTTTCTTTGAGGGACATCACACTACGTGGATGTGTTTTTGTCCACCTAGAGACTAGAGATGTGCAGGGATCAAGTTGAAAATTGAAATATTGGCTCGTGCGTAATTTTAATTTGATTATGTCCTTATACTTTTTGTTTGCTAGAGCATGGCTTCATCACCAACGAAGATGATTCCTCATCATCTCCCTCGCCCCAAAAAATAAGAAACCTTTTTGTTTTATTTTCTTTGTTTTCACAAACAAAAGTACCTTGCTTTTAAATGTGTGAATTTCAAGGTGGTCCAAGTTTAGGTGCTGGAACTATTTGTCCAAAGTCTAGACTCTATAATAGCTCTAGCAGTGCAGTTTTAGCATTTCTTATTTGTCAACATGCTTAGATATTCCAGTGGATTCACAGACAAAACGATCGGTTGAGGGTAAACTTGCCTAGAAAACAGATAAACGATGGGTTTTATTTTCTTCTTCCTTGAAACAATATTCTCCTGCTTCGTCTTTGTATCCTCAACAGCACTTCTTAATATGGATTTCAGTCCTGCCAATACGATCAGTAATTAATGATCTGTTTGGTTTAACAAAATACTAGGGGCACTCTGTATTTTTTTATTTTACTTTGGTCATATTTTAAAAAGTATGCACAATAACGAAATTAAAAAAAATTATGAAAAAACATGGCTAAATTTTGTGTGTATTTTCAAAATTAATTTTGAAATTATTGGTATTGAGATGTTTTTATTCTAAAAGCATGTTAATAGTGAAATTCAGTATAAAAATTGTGATTCAATTACTTTTAATATCAATTCAAAATCAAATTTAAACTCAAAATCAGTTATTCAACATGAAAATAAATATGTAAATATTCATTCAAGAAATGTTAGTTGATATTTTAAGAATAAACTGAATCATTCAACATGAATCTAAACACACATTTGGTATGTAGAGAGTTGAAATTGAAATAAAATCAAGCTGTGCATTTGGTATAAAGAAAGTTGAAAGAATTAAAACGAAGTTAAATAAGGGTTTAAAATTAACAAACATGCAGTAGAGATATAGATGATAAAGAAAGAAGAAAGGAGGAGAAATGGAGGGTTCAAATCCCTCAACTAATATTTTTAATAAAATTAATAAATTATTGTTTACCGATAAAATAAAAAAATAGGAATGATGATGCATGTGGGTGATAGAGAAAATATGATGACTAAAAGGGAAAGGCAAGGTGTTTGGAGAAGTTGGGAGTGACTAACCTGGATCCTGGTTGGGAACTCCTACCATGGTCCACAGACTCACAAGTCCTGCATCAAGCGTGATAACGGTACTGTAGTAGTAGTATCGAGCACATTAATTTAAGTGGTTCGTGGTTAAAAACGTGTACTTGATTTTCCCTGATCTGGCACCAAAGGTCATTCAATAAATTTGCTTTTGCTTTAACTGGGTGTGGGGGCATCATGCACTATCACTGCTCATGTTACTACTTACCAGGATTCGATTCAATTTGACGAATGAATTTGGGAGGGAACAGGAATTCAAGGGGTTTGGTTAACCTTTCTATTGATGTGGAAACATAAGGGTCGCAGTAGTGGAAGTGTGAACGTATCGTATCTTGGAAATTTCAAACGTGCCCCAATTGCAAGGGAATATTAGCCACAGTAATAAATGTAGGCCTATCATATTCAAAGACCTTAATTATTGGTCAGGAAGTAAGATGATAATGTTAATGGATTGTGGCAGTCAAAATAAAAATGTTACTACTGGATTTTGAAAACTGAAAACGAAAGGGATCGATAAAAAGTTGGCTCAAAGTCACTTAAATTAAACCGCATCACAACAAAAACTTATTACTACTATTGACTTAACTTGGTAAGCTTTTTCTTTCACAATAAAAAATAACTTGGTATGCTTTCCAATTAATGAGAAGTATTTGTACATATCCGCTGAAGAGTCCAAGAATGTTGCATAAGGATTCATCCGAATTTTGACATGATTGTCTCGTGAAAAAAAATATACTTTTAATAAACATTAAATAAATAAAAAATTTCAAAAGTTATAAATATAATCAAAAGAAATAAATGAATTCTTTATATGATAAAATTGATACCGCAGCCCTTGTAACTCACACCGTGACACCCATGACCTTTATATTTGCATTATTTAGACTGAACCTAAACTGCAAAGTTCAGTAAAAATTAGGATGGCAACAGGGAAACAGAAGGGTTAAGTCTCAATAATGCAAAGTTTAGTACCTATTTTCATACTTTCGTTTGAAAAAGTTATCTATATCTGATCTCATACTAGCGCAAGTAGGGAATTCGTTCTCTGACAAAAAAAAAAAAAATATATATATATATATATATATAAGGTCATTTTAAGTGAAATTTATTTAATGTAATATAACTTATCAAATCTCATTTTAATTTTTTTTATCAACTACGACATCATGGATCAGAGTTTTAGTTAATTGTTTCCAAATTTTCACTTTCAATATATGAAAAAAAACATTTTGTTTTCAATCTATCCTTTAACATAGTTAATATTAAATCATATTTAAATAAATTTAAAAATCTATGTTTAGTAGTACAATAATAAGTATTGACAAAAATATTTTAGAAGCAATACGTTCATATAAAAAAGGTTAAATTGATCCACGGTTCTATGTAATTTGACCAATTTTTAATTGAGTCCCAAAACTTTTTTAATTGAATTCTTCCGTTTAATTGTTATTATGGAAAATTAATCACAAATACTTAATTATAGGTGTTTTAGAGTATGTTATTAACATAATTGAGACAATTATGAATAATTTATGTATAATTTCAACTTTTATTTATCAATTTAATTCAAGTATTGTTTTACAAGTCTTTGATCACAAATCATTAAACTTTATAAAAGGTTACAATTCTATTGAAAACTCTCATCATAGACTCAGTTGCATTTATAATACAATTCAAAAACATCAAAACACTCTCTACGCCTCTAATTAGGTGTTTGTGGTTAACTTTTTATAATAATAATTAGATGGAAGAATCCAATTGAAAGGAAAAAAAACAATTTTAAAGATCTAATTAAAATATTTTGATAAAAATATGGAGACCAGCCAAATAATTAAACTTGTTAAAAACGTAATATTTTTATATAACTTATCATTTTAGAAAATTATGAATTATTTTTCAAATTTAATTTATACTCAATTTCAATGCAAAACATTTATAACACAATTCAAAAATATCAAAACACTCTTTACGCCTCTAATTAGGTATTCGTGGTTAACTTTTTATTATAATAATTAGAAGAAAGTATCTAACTGAAAGAAGAAAAAAAACTTTATAAATCTAATTAAAATTTTATTAAAAGTATGAAGACCTGCAAAATAATTAAAGTTGTAAAAAAAAGTTTTATTTTATATAAATTAACACTTTACCAAAATCTGAATGATTTTTAAAATTGAATTTATACATAATTTCAATGCAAAACATTTGTTACACATACATTTTATAAGATTTGATTAGTTTATCACATCATCCTATTCATTAACATAATGTTGTGATATGATGAATTTTTAGTGTTTTACACTAAGAATATATATATATATATATATATATATATATATATATATATATTTTTTTTCTTACTTCTTGAAATTTCTTTATTTTAAAAATAAACTAATTTTTTAATATATATTTTTGCTGCAATTTTTTAATATTACCATCATCACTTTTTTGACAGTATATTATAAAGAAACCAACTTAAATCCATCTTTAATCAAATAAGTGGTTGTATCTGAATTATAGGTCTTTGACACCTGCTACTGTTATTGACTGCTACTTTTATCCGTAACACTTCACTTTAATATGTCCTAATTTAGCTGAATGAATAATAATATAATACAATATATTAATTTTTTTTCGTATCATATACAATAACCGTATAGAAACTGTATAGTGAGACTGATGGGTGTAGAAGCGTACACGCGGCCAATAATTGACAGGCACAGTGAAAGTATTGAGAGAAGGAAGGAAAGAGATAGGAACAAAATCGTTAACTGACAAATAGCCAAGGGATTGGTCCTACTACTACTGCGTATAGCAATAACTAGCAGTTATCTTAAAAATGTACGAGATTCTAAGTCTCAAATAGTATATTTTCTTGTTTGTCAAGTTAATTTTAAAATAAAATAAAATTGAAAGGCTGAATCATGCATTAGCAGAACCTGCAGTATCAATTATACAAAATCTATGAGGGACTCACATAGTCACATCGCAATTACAATTACAGGCACAGCTGCCACACTGACTTCTTGGTCGTTGCAAGGTTTAAAGGCTTCTCCTTTCTTTCTTTCATTCATTTTTTTCTCCTACTGTCACTATTTTTAGGAGGAGTTTATTTGTGCTTTCACTTCTTGTTTTTATTTTCCATTTTACTTTTTAATTATATATATAATATCTATTTAAAAAACCACATTGTAATTATCTTCAAATATACTATAGTATAATTTATTAACATGTATAGAAAATAGGATACAAGAAAAATAAAAAGAAGGAAAAAGTTATTTTGAATAACAAATAAATTAATCTTTAAATAATTAATTTAAATTTTCATTTTTTAAAATATCATATATTTTAATTTTTATGTATTATTAGTATACAAATATTTTATACAACTAATATTTAAGTATGTGAGTTGCACAAAATATTTTCTATTTAGTATAATTAAAATTTATAATAAATAAATAATTTTAAATATATAAATTATATTATAATTAAAATATATAATACAATTTTAAAAAAATATAATCTATATTTATATTTATCATAAATGATTTATATTATGAAACAGTGCTATTTTAAATTATTGATAATTTTAAGAAAACTAAAATTTAAGTTAGAAATAAAAATATTGAAAAATAAATTTAAATAGATAATGATAAGAGGTTAAAAAACTTCTGAAAAATAATCTCATAAAAGAAAAATAATTAGACAGGATCTTGTTAAATAATGACGATCCAAATACTATTTTTTAAATAATTATTCTAATGCCTAAAAATATAGTTATTCTTTTTTATCTTAATTTTTTATTCATAAAAAAATTAACTAATTCAGAGTTGAATCACAAGTAAAATCTCACTAAGATGATTTTTATTTATAAATAAATTGAAATAATGTATTTTCACATTGTTGAAAGAGGATCCCATACTTAAATTTATCAAATAATGGGTTAACATAAAATTAAGTGATAATATAAAAATATATAAAAATTGTATATAAAAATCAAAAATATTTTTACCTATTTAAATATTATCAAAATTGTAGTAATATACAATATAAGGATATTTTGAATAAAAAAATACAAAAAAACTAAATTTAAAAAAAAAATCCAAGAGGTCAAAACCATGTTTGAGATCCAACTTTTCTTTTTCTTTTTTTTTTAAAGAGGAGACCCAACTCAATCTATACTAAAATGATGTCAAATATAATACTTCCACGACCGACATAATTTTTAAATGTAAATGGATCTTTAAATAATTATAATATGAAACTCAACTTTCCAAACCTATTCAATAAAATAATCTCTTTGTTTATTTGTTACTCATATTGACCTGAGAAAATATATTTGTAGTCATAATTAATAAATATTTTGCTTATCGGAATAATACTTTAAATTTAAATATATAAATCATAAATATTTAAAACATTAAATAGTATACACTCCTGAAAGTGACTACTGATTGACTCTTACTTTCAATAAATTGTGTGACTTCTTTCATGTCAAACACTTATTTTTTGTTTTTTTTTATTATATATTTTCACTTTCAAAAGAACCCTTTTGAAATATTTTCTTATAATATTAGAATTGTAATTATTAATATTTTTAAATCATATCATTTGAAAATATAACATTTCGACTAAAAAAGAAAAGTAATAACAATCAAATAAATTTCATCTTTTAAATTTTAAGTTAAAACATTTCATTTTGTATCATCTTCATTTGAATTTTAGATATATCATTTTAAAACTATTTATGCATATTTGTTATTGTTTTAGTTTTTAATTTATATATATTACATAACATTAAAATTTTAAATTTTTCGTGCAATAATCACTAACTTGTATAATTAAATTGATATTGACTCAATTTAAAACTCAATTGTGATGAAGAAAATTGATATTCGGTATTTAATTCAATCACTTTTATCGTTTTCTATATAAATGGAAGTTAGGTTACCTACTCACCAATTTTCTGCACTATAATTTGCCCATCTAATTTGAATATATTCAAGTAAAAAAAATATTTTCCTTAAAAAAAGTGGAAAAAATAATCTGTTACCTATTCTTTTTTTGGTAAGTTATTGAAATAAAGTTAGAAATGTGATTTGGTAGTTGGAAATGTGCTCGGTAGGATGTTTTTGCTTATAAATGTAAGGTATAGATTGTTATGTTCATTCATGATGATTTTTATCATTAGTTTTTCGGTATTGACTATACATAATTTTTTTTAATTAGCATCTAAACAGTAAAATTTGTTCATAAAAGCGTAAAGCCTTAATAGTTTGGTTCTTAAAAAATAAAAAATTCAAAACTTAATCTCTAAATATAATAAAAGTTAAACAAACTAGTTGTGCAAACAATTTAATGATAAATTAGTTCATAGACTTTATAATTTAATGTCAATTTTTTGGTCAAAAATATAATACACTATCAATTTGGTCATTAAATATTATAATTTAATAACAAAATAATCATAAATTTAAATTAAATTGTTGCACATAAATTAAATTTGTATTTTTCACATTTGAAGATCTAATTTATCACCTCATCATACTTTTAGAGATAAATTTAACTATTTATCCTAGTTATCAATTGAGTCTTTAACTCTCTAGTAGGATTTTAATATATTTTACAAATTTCTTCTTTTTGGTTGAGTATAAAACTAATTATTGATTCAAAGTTTAATCGTACTTACAATTCTTTAATTTTTTTTCAAAAATTTATCCTACAAAAATTGAACCCAAATTATTTTCCACAAATTCAACGTTTGTATTTTTTTGAGATATTTGTGTCAATTTATTCAAATATTTTTTCCTTTCTTTTGAAAACCAAACAAAACATAAATTTTTTATATCACGTGGCAATGATGTCATAGTATTTAGTTGCATTGCATTGAAATCAAATTTTTGTGAACCACTTATGCCAACAAAGGTGGTGACATCTCATGATCTCATCAAATTCATAAGGCAATTACACATTACTCAGCAACAATGTGTGCTAAAACCAATTAAGTTACCCTGGCACAAGACCCTAGTAAAAGGCATGGACAATAATTGACTAGCCAAGGCCCTCGCCCAGGGAGCAGGACCTTCGTGTCCAAAAGCCTGCAGTGACTAGTCCGAACTCACTGCTTTCCTTATCCTATCCACTCTCTTTTACGTATATATTTGTATTCATGATCCCTTGACAAATCTTCATATCTTATACTTGGGTTCCTTTCCAATGTATAGCTGAATCAAGAGACCATTGAATACTAAACCCACTTCAATTTTTTTCTGAATGCATATTTTCTTTTGATTATCATAACAAATGCAAAAAAGAGATGACGAAGTGAGTTTATCCATTAAATTAACCCGTGTAAGTACCCTCTTGTAGTTGTAGGGTGATGAGTTGGATTGAGATTTCTGACACATCGTCAAAAGTCAAAATGAGTTAATTAAACACGTTTTTTAGTAGATTGGTTGAGTTAATATCATATGTTGACTTTTTTTCCGTGTATTTTTTGTAACCTAGCAAAACTTATTTGTAATTGTAGATTTATTACTGTCAATGAATTAAAGTATAATTTTTTTTCTCTTTTAAAATAATTGGTCGACGCAATTGATATTTCAATTATCTGGAGGATTTGATAAACTAATTTATAATCATTGTGATTATATTTAGATTTTTTATTTTTTATTTTATTAGTTCTTCATTTAGTTAGTGAATACATAAGTCACCCTTTTATACCCTATTTGTTTGATTTTAAAAAAATTATGGCAGATAAAGTCAACACATAACTCACTTAGAGTTGAATTAAGTTAAATTTTCAAATCCACTCTTATAATAAATTCAACTAAACCCAATTAATTATTTTTGGTCCAATTAAAGGCTGACTATGTTAAGTTGATCTATCTTATCGCCCTAAAAATAAATTTGTTTTGTTAAGTTCCTACTTCCTGATATTTAAATATCGCATTGGATACCTGGTTTTCCTAATTTAAATAAATCTGATCACCAGTAAAGTTATAACAACTCTCTACTAACTGATTTATTTACTCATTCAAGACAATTCTATCGACGCCGCAAGAATATTCTCAACGTTAAAAAGGAAAAAATCGAATGAAGGAAAATAATCTATTTTAAAAAAATACTAAATTTAATGAAAATTTATGGCGATCTTATAAATTTTTTATAAATATTTTTTCTCCTAAATTCAAGTGTACATGTTATAATGACTGAGAGATTTTGTTTTTATCAATGTGAATCGAAGATAATATCACGCATCCTGTTCAACCAAATCTCCTTAACTATTATTATTAGATTTGCGTTTGAAAAAAGAATTAAGGCATAAATTTATGATTATTAGGTATATTTGCTTGCATATTACTAGTAGTTTATATTAAGAATCATTATGTTTCTTCTTCTAGTACTGGTGTATTCTATAGAGCTTTCTGAGAAACATAAATAGCAATTACGCAACATCAGCATCGCAGATTGAGTATGGATTATCACGTGCTAGAGGTGGAGGTGTTTGGGTATGTGAAGGTTCTATTGAGTCTCATAATTAATTGTTGTGGCATAAATCAGCAAGGCATATAAATCTGGAGCCCTCTAAATTAATGGCGAGCGTCTACTGCAAAGGCCCACCAGCACGACTCATCATTAGCCTTCTGCCAACAAACTACAGTACAGCAACATGACGATTAGATTATTTTTCTTTTCTTTCCATTTAATTTAACTTAGAGTCTTAGACCATAGGTTTTCATTTTCATTTTCAAATTTCAAGTGTTTTGTTTTGTTCCCCGCTGTCGCTCCATGGGGTGTGCCCGTGTGGGCTACACTCTACACCACCAAGTTCTCAAATATATCAACAACAAAAAATACTAACAAGAGATGGGCTTCATGAGAGTGTTTTTTCTCTCTCTCAAGAGATGAGAATTATTACTTACTCAGGGAATAGTAAATTTTGATTTGAACCTTTACTTAAATATGTTTATAGTTACCTTTTTATAAATATGGAGTGAATATAAGATATCCTCACAATCCACCATCACAAGTTATTCTTAAAGAATGTAAAAGTACTAGTAAAGAGATAATTCCTCTATTCATAGATGCTTCTCAGTTTATACAATGAGAAATCAAATCTTATTATATACTTAAAGATCTCAAATTACTAGTCATTTATACAATTATACCACACCTTAAATGTAAAATTACCCTTTATTTAATTCAATGAATATAAGAATGAGAAAGATAGCATAAAGAAATGGTAAGATTATTTATTTAAATAAGGATGAATTGCAAGGGAGAGAGAAATTTAGAGTTCATCTAGAAGATTTTTTCTCACCTCGAGTAAAATTTTAGAGAGAAAGGAAGCATATCTATTTTTCATATTTATACTTCTTTAGTTTAAATTTTTGTTTTGAATGGAGTTCAAGACTTAATCTCTTTGTAATTAATGGATTATCTCGACCTAAAGTACTAGATCAGTTTCGATCAAATTGTGAAGTATTGACTGAAGTTAATTAATTTATTATTTATAACGTCTCATTTTTGTCAAATAGTAAACTATCATCACTGTAAGTCAGGGCTCAATCCACTTGAATTTCACCTAAGTCAATTTAGTTTAGATCTTGGATAAAGTCAATATTCCTACTCTAAACACGTCAAATTTCATACTTTAGAACATTTATTACAGGGAAAAATTTTATATGTAGTTTTCTAGTTCATTTTTTCTACTTATTCAAATGAGACCATTTTTTTTTCTTCTTCTTGTTTTTAAATAATTCATCCTCTCTATTACATATTTTTAATCTTACTGTTTTGTTATTTCTGTCCTTCCTGACAGTTAAACAAAGTGTTACTGTAGGGTAGAAAACAAAAATGGTAAGTTAATCCTAATAAAGGAAAGACATGCCATGAAATGTGAAACACAATGCCACATGCCTTGTCTTGAGCATCCATTCTTTGTACTTCTCTTTCCTGACTAAAAAAGCTGAAAGCAACCGACAGCCTGTCCTTATTATATCTCCTTTTCTTTCCTTTCTTACTCAAGTTTTACATGCCGGAAAGAGGCCCCTTATCAGGAAAAATGCATTTTTAAATTGTTAAAATATTTAGTTGAACCCTGTTAGCATATCATCCATACCCTTTTTGAGTTTCATTGCTTTTGCTCTTGTTCTCTGCCTCCCTCTCTCTGTGCCCCCCCTAGTATCAATTCAACTTTCAATACATTATCCACACTCCTGTCTGCACAAATCCACGGTTTCATCTTCTTAAGTGCCAAATAAGGTATGCTTTGTAGGGTTCCTTCTTTAATATTACATACAATCCTCTCTCTTTCTGTCCACCCCTTTTTTTCTATTTTTAAAAACATAAGAGAGGGGAGAAAAAATCTGGTTCCTTTATTTGACTGTCCAGTGGCAATTTTGGTGGTGAAGGGAAGAAGTAAGCTTCCTTCAGCCACAGTTGTCTACAACACTCACTTCTATCTCTTTTAATGTGTTTTTAGTTTTGTTTTTTTTCTCTTCCTATAATACATGTATAATTGTAACTCCGATTTCCTTGGAACTCTTTCAACTTGGCTGCTGCTGTAAGTCATTATTACGTATTTTTAACAGACTCTGGTGAAGGTTTCTTCTCTCTCTTGCTAAATAAGGACAAACAAATGTTGAATATAGTTGTATACCAAGAGCCTATTTTATGGTTGTCTCTCTTTTGTTTTTTTTTTAATAAATTCCTCCCCTATCAGTTGTCACTTTAAAAATCTTGTTGAATAGAATCTCGGTTGGTGCACATTAATCACTTTAATGTGTTTTTACTCCCATGAAGTTTGGTTCACCTTCTTTTTTTTCTAATGAGTGTGTGTAGTCCAATGTTTCTCCCTACTTAAATTTTCTCTTACTTTTCAATTTTCATGCAATTGATTTGAGGGGCATCTTGGTCTGGTATACAGAAAGGTGAGCAAAGAAAGACAAAGAGGGGCTGAAAAAGTGCAAGTGTATTTGTTATGGACCGGAATTTGAAAGCACCTTCTTGGGATTTGAGTGAAGTGGATCAGGCAAACTTACCCAACATGGAAACAATGGAAGGCTCAAGCAGATATGGAATGTATAGAACTAAGGGGGAATTTTCTGTTGACTTGAAGCTTGGCCAGGTGGGGATTTCTGGCACGGAATCCGTGTTGACTAAGTCCAAAGATGCTGTTGGAGTCTCCAAAATGACATCCTCATCTACTTCAGGGCCATCTAAGAGAGCTCGTGCCCTTAGCAACGGGACACAAACAGTGTCATGCCTTGTGGATGGGTGCCACGCTGATCTCAGTAACTGCAGGGACTATCATAGGCGCCATAAGGTCTGTGAAGTCCATTCCAAGACTGCACAGGTCTCAATTGGAGGCCAGAAACAAAGGTTCTGCCAGCAGTGTAGCAGGTGCATGTTTCATATGAAATTTCTCACCATTTGCTCTCTTAAATTAATTTTTTTATTTTTTTTAATTTGTATCATGTGTAATTGACACCTTCGTAACCAATAAGTTTTGATGAGTGAAGTCCAAGAGATCACCAAGAGTTAGAAGTAGGCACTAAAGTTTAAGAACTGCTTACAAAAATACTTACAGATTATTTACCAACTAGCAATTGGACCATTAGACACCTAATCTTTTAATATAGGGATCATTAGCCATTAGGGGGAGGTAGAAGCACAATCCTCAACAAAAAAAGGAATCTCAATTGATGGAGACTATACAGGAAAATTCTGGCTGATTAATTAAGATAATTCCCTGCTAAGATGCCTGATTATCTCGTGGGTGGTTTCCATGCTGAGCTGGAACTTATGCATTAAAAACACTTGTAAATGGTTAATTTAATTTACAATAAGTATGATGCTAATTTAGGAGAACACCCACTCTGATGTCCTTGAAGTCCTATAGGCTATAGCTTTAATTGTACTTGATGGATGATGCATTGATAAAGCTCCATACCGGTAGATTCTGCAATAGGGGGGAGAAAATGACTTTCCTAAGGCTTGTATTATTGAGTTGATAAATCCTGATTAGCTATTTTAACTTTTAAAGTATCATGTGCATTTAAATTTATTTGGGTATATTTCATGGCATGTTGACAAGTTGACATGATATCTTACCTGACTGTAGTGGTTTGAATGATGAACCCTTGTGTAGGTTCCATTCACTGGAGGAATTTGATGAGGGGAAAAGGAGCTGCAGGAAGCGGTTAGACGGGCACAACCGACGGAGAAGAAAGCCCCAACCAGAACCTCTAACGCGCTCTGGTAGTTTTTTGTCGAATTACCAAGGTTAGCTTCCAGTTCTAGCTACATTATCTGAGTGGACCCGTATGTGCCTAGATTTGGAGCAGACATCTGCTGAGGATCCCCCACATAGGTACACAAATCTTAAAAGAGTAAGAAATAACACAATGCACTTACCTAGCTCAGCCTCAGTGCGCTGCCTGCCACCATCCCTGATTTGGTCCATTCATGTCCACACAAATGACAATCCAGTGGCCATTACAATAACGTGTCAGTACACACACAACACACAAAAGCCTTTTGCTTTTCTTTTAAGTGAGAGATGCCATCCTAGACTGTTTCTGTGTAATTAGTTTTCTATTTTGCTAAATATCTTATCCTGTGTCACGCCCCCAGTTTCTTTCACGGTTTGGACATTTCTCGACAACAAACACATAACATAGTACATCAATTATTGGTTAGGCCCGGCCGGCCACCTATAGCCAAGACCCTCGTCCACACAAATAGTGATATAGTATAAAAATTAGAGAAAATATCTAATGGGTGTAGCTGTGTTCACATCACACATTAAGTTTATGGAGGAGATTGAGTTTGATTCCTTACAAAATATATTCATGGAGAGAGGCGATAATAAAATTTAAGTGTGATTAAGTTCCAATCGAGAATTAGTCTCATAACCGGTGTAAAGGACGGAAGTTTGTGGGTACCGTTGGGGAGCCTAAGACCCTAATTATGGTGGTACCAAATAAAAAAAATAGAGAAAATAATTCATACAGAATTTTATACTATTATCCAATTATAAATTTCATGTATATTTTTATGATTTTTGATTGATTGAGAATTTACCATCTTTTATATTGAAAGTCATAGAAATTAAACTCTAAAAAAAATTATAATGTTTTCCTTCCATGACTTGCAATATAACAACACACTAGAAAGTCAATGACTAAATTTAGTAGTAATTTTATCAGGCACACAGTTGCTACCTTTCTCAAGTTCAAATGAGTACCCATCCACAACTGTGGTGAATCCTACTTGGGGTGGAGTTCTTACAACTTCTGGTGATGTTAGGCTTCATGGGCACAACCAACACCACCACCAAATGCATTTGGTTGATAAACAGGACCTTTTCCTTGGATCTTCTCCAACAGGTTACAAAGAAGGGAAGCAATTGGCATTCATGCAAGGTGACCACACCCTCAACAACCAGAGCCCACATCTTCCAGGTGCTTCCGTGGGCCAGGCCCAGATGTTTCTTAGGACCAGCCTCTATTCAGAAAGCGGTGGGCTGAGATGCAAAATGTTCACTGATAGCTTAACAAGTTCGGTCCACGACAACAACAGCTCTCGTGCTCTCTCTCTTCTGTCATCAGCACCACAACCGCTCAGTCCTGGAAATGGATTAAACCTGATGGTGAACCCTCACTCGCCCCTTATGCAACCCTTGGGCCTGAGCCTGCATGATAACAACCTGGGCTCCGTGGACCCTGTTTTGGGCCCCAATGATTCCTCATCAATGTATAACATAGGTTCTAATGGATCTCAGGGGAATGAGGCCCCTCCACTATTTCCCTTTCAATGGGAATAGACTTTAATTATAAGGACTCGTCCTTTGGTTGTTGATTCTTTCCCTCTTACTATTTCAATGTTCAATTTATCTTTTAATGAAGGCAATGAACCATTATCCATCACGTTTAACAAAATGGTGTGGAAATTTTCATGTCTTTAAAAGTGTTGATGTGTACTATCAAAAACTATATTTCCTGCACCTTTTTGTCTTTTTTTATTCTTTGAAGCAGCACCACATTTCAATGAGAAACTCTACTTGCTCATACAATGACATGTGCCAGGGCGTAACTTACAAAACGCACAAAAAAATTATTGAAGTAATGGTGCTGATTACCTGCAAGGGCTCTGATATTAAAATTAGAAAAAGTAGGAGTTGAAAAGTAACAAGAATTAGAAGAAGAAAAATGTGTAATTCTTAGGTATTCATACCAGTTTTTCCTCCCCTTGCAAGGGACTATGGGAGTGTCATTCTCTTGTAATAAGGGGTACATGATCATTCCTTCACTTATTATTACTTGGTAATGTAGGAGATATGTTCCCGTGTGACGTAGGTGCACGGTGTTTCTTAGACATGAAGCAAACCAAATATTGAGCCCATTCTTTGATCTTTGAAGTAATTTAGTCGTTTAGATGCAAGTTGACCCAAAACAAATGGGTTCAATATTTGAAATTTATTGGACTTAGAAAAGATTTTTTTACTCAAATGTATTTCAGGTTTAGTAGGTAATTTTTTACACTAAAAAAAGTCAAATAAATAAATCAAAGTACTTATAGGAAAATAACATGAGAACGTAAAACAAATTGAGTTTTTCTCATCATCTAAAATATACTTCAAAAGCTAAAGTGAATGAGTCGATTTTAGCGTATTGAAAAAAATTAATAATTTATTTTTCTTTTTCTACAATTATTTACAAGGAAATTTATCCAAAAATAACCTAAATTCAAAATTTTAAGGATAAGAAAAAAATATAAAAACTTACTTATACGTAATTTTCCTAAACTGAGGGGGAACTTAAGGTATGAATAAGTTTGCCACTGTTAACATACATGTCTTTGCATTTTACAAAGTAAATGATGAGAATAGTCATAAAGGCTTAAACTGTTTAGGCGCATGCATGTAGGGTGAAGTTCCATTTTGAAAAGTAAAGTATATCTTAGTAGGATGTTAATTATAAATTATTTTAAATACAATTGTCTTCAACATGTATGTGTGATTATTGTAACAGTCTAAAATTTAAATTCTGAATATATAATTACATTAAATATCTAAAAAGATAATTTTACATGATAATCCTATTCTATTACATAAAGATTGTCTTCATTAAAATATATATAAGCTATAAAACAATTATATGTTAAATAGGATTTGATATTGGTACGGCTCAATCATATCAAAAGATCCAATCATTAGGAGATTTGATTTGATTGAACCTAGCAACATCCCCACATATTCCTCCAACAAAAGAAATTACTATAAACATTAGCAATTTCTACCTTTGTGTATGAAGAACATAGGCTTGAGTTTCGAGCTATGTCATCCTCCAGCAACGAACCAAATATCAGAAATAAGGGTTTTATTGGAGGCCTTCGGCGTTATGGAATAATAAGGGTCTTGAAGTGGCTTGCTTTATAAGAGAAGAAAGCGGATGAGACATATAGGGGAGATTTTGAATTAAATTAGGATGGTTGAGAGGTCAATATCTATCAATTATTATATAAATTTCCATTACATCCTATACCTACATTATAGTTGATGATTATATTAAGTCCACAAAGGGAAGGTTTCCTTCCTCACCGGTTTTCTAATCGAATATGTTTTAAATAATGCGTCCAACACTGTCCCAACTAATTGTCATTATTCAAATCTATATCTCTTCTTCCACCTCCTCCTAGAGGAAAAGGAAATAATAATTAGTCTAATTATTTGAGGGTCCATTATGTTTTAATACATAGTTTTGTTGAGTTCATGCAGGTTGGTTTATGATAAATTGAACCTGTATATAATCTTATTCTTATCTTACCTTTCCTTTACAATTCAAGTGGCAATTTTTAACATTAATATATCATTAATACAACTTTAGATCCATGTCCTAATCCCCTCACTAATTAGGAATTTTCCAGATCACTTAATATATGAAAGTGGAGTCGTAGCATTTTAAATCCTAAAATGGTCCACTGCTGCAATTGAAATATTTTTAAATCTTATTTTTTTTAAAAGCACCCCTCACTAGAAACTTATCTTTCATGATATGTTCAAGCGCCAAATACGAGGGCTCCTCCCAACCGTTTTTCTTTTCCCTAGATGTGAAACAATATCCATTATATGTCAACAATTAAAGGAAACATAAATAAATAAATACATCCGGTAATTGGGAGCTAGTAGCATCTAAAGTACCTCCTAAGAAGATTTTTTGGTCGAAAATGATCCAATGATGTTGCTATTCTTAAGGGTGGAGTCAATGTCATCACATCACACAGGGATTCTCAATGTTTTCAACTATATCACAAAGAAAATAAACTCACTAAAACGTGATTGACAACAAATCCCGCAATAAGAATTAAGCTGAATTTAAAGAATCTTTGACTATCTAAGTGATGAATCGGTGATGTTGCTGTAAAAAAAAATTATTTGGTGTTGTTATTATTCATTATAGCATCGGTGTTGTTTTTTAAATAATTTTGTAACTAACTCCATAATCACCGAGGCACTTGAGATATTTAAGCAACCGAATGCTTTATTACCATAAAATAATTTTTGTACTGATTTATACGGATGACTATATTAATTTAGTTCGCAAGTTTTTATTAAGGAGGTGCATTTTATTAATAATCTACATATCAAAATAATACATCCAAATACAAAATACATCTACAAACAACTAATACCCATTTAGTAATTACACACTCAAAATTAATTTTGATAGCTACTGTCCAAACATTGTTGAATGTGAAAATCAATTTTCTAATATACATATATCCAAACAAAAATCAGTTTACTTAAAATCAATTTTATAAATTCATGTTAATCTCAAATCAATTCTACAAACGCTAATTCAAACAAACACTTTATCTTTATACATTACAGTGAGACACAGAAAGTATCTCAGGACTACTTGAATTATTTCCATGGGAAAAGTGTGCATAGTAACATCATCAACGACAACGAAGAACTACTCATAGTCCCATACCCTGTCCACACGGGTTGAAAGGATACTGGCCAAGTGTATAAAGGTTGGTTGTCACCTGGCATTTGAGATTTCTATTTGTTTGCAACAAATGGATAAAAAGGGAGAAACATCAGATCTGTCCAATTGGGAGTTAAAATACTAATGCCCAAAGCTCAGAAGATGCATCTCATCTCTGAACATATCACTCCAGTCAATTATATAGAACACGATGTTTTACGCCAATTCTTTCAGCAAGGAATACAAAGAAAATACAAAAGCTTGCTCTCTTTGTTTTGACTCTTATTTCCTTACAAGTAAAACTCCAGCTAACAGATACATTGAAGAATAACAAAAAAGAACATCAAACAGAAATACCCAAAGACTTCTTAAACTTCTCAACCTCCAAATATACTGTGGAATAGGGAAGGAACTCTGAGTAATGGTCTCTGCTCAGATCATTTATAGCAACTGCTAGTTTGGGGATTTCTAAGATTTCTTCATGGGTCAAAGTCCTCACAAACCTGGCTGGATTTCCTGCCCACAGTTCACCTGTTGGAATTCGCCTTCCTGGTGGAACTACTGACCCAGCTTCAAGGATTGACTGTGTCTCCACCAATGAACCTTCCATGAGGATGGAGTGCTGCCCAATAATGCACTCTGGCTCAATAGTGCAGGACCTCAACAGGCTGTATGCTCCAATTGTCACGTACCTCTCTATTGAAGTGTCAGCCGGAAGGCCTGTTTCGCAGAAGAAAGCATAAAACAATGAATAAGCATACATTCATAATTAAGCCTATCCCATATGAATTTTTCAAGGATCTCAAATTGAATATGGAAACTGCAATGTAATTCAACTCCACTCAACAGTAAACAATTGCAAAGAAGTATGCTGATGACTAACTCTTGACTTAAAAGCAAACAGCTTAATAGTGAATATCACATTCTAATATTATTTTAAAACAAGCATAAAAAATATCTTTCTAGAACCCTAGAAGAAACTCAGCCCACAATGGTATAAATGTATAGAAATTAGAAAATTGGGATTGTAAGTGTCAGACTGGACCATTACATAGAAGTATAACAGACCAATAATAGTGGTAGAATCAAAATTAACTCGTTATTGTTTTGGACACAAAACCCACTACAAGTTGCCCAGTGCCAGACAGGTGCAGACTGAAAATAACAAGCTAAATGACCAGAAGTACCATTGCTCCAAACAACACAAAAACACATGCAAAGGCATGCTCATGATCTTAGAATGTGGGTTTGGACCTAACTCAACCCCAAAAGCTAGCTCATAAGGTGAGGGTTGTCCCCCACTTATATACTCTATCTTGGCACTATCTCTAGCCGATTTGGAACTTGGATTTTCCCCAATATACCCCCTCATGTCCAACACTTTTGGACTTGGTGCGTGGATAATATGGTACGTGGCCCGTTAATGGATCTAGGATAAGCTCTGATACCATCTTAGAATGTGGGTTTGGTCCTAACTCCTAACTCAACCCCAAAAACTAGCTCAAAGGGTGAGGATTGTCCCCCATTTATATACTCTATCTTGGCACTATCTCTAGCCGATGTGTGACTTGGATTTTCCCCAATACATGGCTTCATAGTGTACCACCCAATCCACCTAGAGATCGAAGCCCAGGCAAAGCAAAGTAATCAGATCAAACAAGCATCTGTAACAAACTCAACTTCAACCTCAGCCTCACTATCTAAAAATATTACAATCTTGAATGATATTAGAAAATTACTAATTCCTTCTTATCCGTGCAGGAAAGGAAAAGCAGTCTTGCTCTCAATATTCAAGGACATTCACGCAGATGTCAACTAGTAAGTTAAGGACTTAAGGCTAGGCAATCAAGCAATATTTCATTCAAAAATGCTATTTGGTATAACACTGTTGCACGAAAGTTTTACACAAGACAAGTGGCATGATTTCACCCAAAGCTTATTGGATTAAGCTCTTCTAAAATGAATAGAAATAAAGTAAGTAATGATATCATTTGAGAAAAATAAACTGTTGATACTTCACATTTCAACACATTCATAATTTGTCATGCATACGCACCCAATATCGACCATTGATTTTTATCATCAACTACCGAAATTATTTATTTTATCCTCTAAAATGAATTGCTCACTTTAAGCAAGTCAGACCCAAGTTTGTTTGTTTTATTATTTAAATTTAGGCTTTGTTTGGATAAACTTTTCCATAGGCACTTATAGGAGAAAAAATAACACGGTAAAATGAATTGAACTTCTCCAATGAGTTAAAAGCAACTAATGCACTTAGCTTTTATAGAATCCCTTTCATTTAGTTTGTCTAAAAAATAGCTGAATTGCGTAAGTTGATTTTAGCTTACGAAAGATACTCAATTCATTACACTTCTCCTATAAGTGATTATGGAAAAGATTATCCAATTATGGCTTACTGTTTATCCAGAGAAATACATAAACCACACTTATCCTTTCTTCTTTGGGGCAACAATTTGATGTCAGAACTTAGAAGTAAATTAAGTAGTACGCAACTCCAAGGTATTGAAAAACAAATAAGCCAATGTCTAAATCATCCCGACTAATACCAAGTTCTACTTAGAGATACAAAAACGAACAAATCCAGAATTCACATTTCAGAGGTAGAGAAACAGAAAGGAACGAAAGTGTTGGAAAGGGAAGCAAACCTAACCTGTGGGAGAAGACCAAGCAGCGTGAAGAACGGAGCGTTCCTGAACGTTGGAGCAGAATCCGACGCTGATCTTGTTGAGATCGCCGCGGAGGACGCAACCGGGCCAGACGGAGGCTCCGTCCCAGACGGTGACTTGGCCGGCGAGGACCACGTTGGGTGCCACATAAGCATCCACGGCCACTTTGGGGAGCCACTGCCCCAACGGGATTATCTTCCTCTGCCCTCGGTAGTCCCACTTCACGCGATCCGCCGACGGGGTTATCGATTTCGCCGCCTCCGTCGCAAAAGCGCGTTCCGCTGCCAGCAGCTGTGGCTGCACGTGGTGCCTTGCTATCGCGTGTGCGCTTCTTAGGGCTCTCTTGGAGAAGCGTGCTAGATTCGCCATGAGAGAGAGAGAGAAACCAGAAAATGAGAGTGAGCTTGAGAAACAGAGGTAGCAGACAAAGGGGAATGTGTTTGTGGGCTACAGAGACAGATCGGGTGGGTATCTCCAGCTCGATTCTTGGCCCATACTTATACAGCTAAATAGGCATAGGCCCATGGAATTATTATTTTTTTAATTCTTTTGAGATTTTAATCAAACCAATTCGATAACCAAAATTGGCACAAAAAAATTAATGGCAAATAGGTACTGATTGATTAACAAATTTGAAATACAAATTTTTTATTAAAAAAATTATTTTAATACTAAAAAAAACTTGTTATTTTAAATTTCTAAATTAATGTCACTGAAAGCTGATAGATAACTTTGTCCTTCTATACTAAATTTATTTAAGATGTAAGGGTAGAGAATTGAGTGAATAACCAAATTAGTAAGCTAAATACCACTCTGTAAAGATCTGGTTTATTGGAGTTAGAGCTTAATTAGTTTATTTTCAAAACCGAAAAGTCAAAATATTGTTTGATCAAAATTGATAAAATTACAAATAAATTTTTCGCAATAGTTAAAAACATACATTTCAATTTATATAATATGGAACCTATGAAAATAAAGAGTATACATGCACGTGTTTACAAAAAAATTGATCACTTATAGAGATGATGTTCATAAAATGTTCTTAAAATACTAGCAATACCAAATCTATAACATTATGTTTTGTGTCGCACATGATCAAGCATATGATTATACGTTATTAGTAATCTTTTGCGTGACACATGATTAAGGATATGATTATATGTTGATGATGATATGCTTTCGAGAGGAAAATGTCAAGTGTATATGTCTTGTTTTAGAAACTATACCTTGTTGTTGTCACTAGGATACTTACTAAGACCTAGTCTCATTAGTTTAAGTTATATTCCAAATTGATAGGTTACGAGACCTTTAACTATGAGCAAGGGAGAAGATTTAGCTTAGATTTTCTTTTACAGTCCTTAATAGTGTGAACGTAATCATTTATGTTTTTACCGTTAAGACCTCAATGTTTGAGACTCAATTTGTGTTTTATTTTTATTTTCATAAAGATTTGGTTATTTATGTTGAAATATTTTAGGTTTGTGAGTTACATGAAACTTTTGTTATTATGTGAGTAAATAGTAAAATTTACGGAATGCCCTCTCGAATGTTACTTTTGGACGAGTCGAATGATGCAGACCTTTAATAATTAAAATGACTACGTCTTTAATCAACTGCATCAAATCCCGATCCCTGTTAAGTATTTAATATTTTTCAAAGTGTGTGTGAGATGCGAAACAAACAAAACAGAAGAACGGGTTATACGGGAGAGATAAAGAGGTGACGGTATTTTGGAAGAAAAAAAAAACATAAAAGAAAGGGAAGAAGAGGTGTACAAGTAAAATTGGAGGTGCAAATTGCAACTTCCTACTTTTTTCAAAAAATGGATTGAAGGCTTTATTAATGGGCCTTTTAGATAATATGCTTTCCCATTCGAGTTATATGTATTCGATGTAATGAGATTCAATGTAACCTTGTAGATTTTGACACCCTGCCCCCCAAAATAGATGAAAACGTTAAACGTAATAGGAAGAAAATAAATGTAAAACCATACATGAAACTATAATATTGTTCTGCTGACAAAAGTTATAGACTAAGTTGGATAAAACTAACTTATAAACTAACTGAAAGTTTATAAATTATAAGTTAGGAGTTATAAAATTGAAAGTTTATAATCTAACTAATAAAGTGTTTGGTAAGACTATTTTTTTGAGTGAGGAAATTATTATTACTCGTCTTTTTTAAATATCATTAGTTACGAAATAAAATTAAAAATCAATAAATAAAACGTTATTAAAATTATGGGTGTGATACATTAAAATTAAAGTGAGATGCCTATATATATATATATATATTATCTAAACAATGCCACTGTCATTACATTCATGCAAGTAAGTCTAAACTATATCTATTAATATATCGGATTTAAATCTTATAATTTTAAAAAATATGATTAAAAAGAATCATTTCATTAAAAATGATTGGTCAAGTTTTTTGAAAAATCATCAACGAATTTAATTAATACACTTTACACTTATAAGTAAAAAAAAATAGAGTAAATTACACTCGCATCCTCTATATTTTGCTCAATTTTCACCTAATACTCCTCCTTTTTTGTACCGTACTTTTACTCCCCGTTAAATAACGTCAATTGAAATATGTGAGCAGACAAAATTGCCATTACATTTTAATTGTAAAACTCAAATTATCATCTCCCAATTAGTTTCAGAATTTATGATTCACGTTCTATTCATCTTCACCATTCGCGAATACTGTTCATCTTCCTCTTGTTGGTGAGTTATTCTTTAGCGTTCAGGGGGTGTCAGTTCCTTTTTCTTTCACGACGTTCACGTTCTCATTCCTCTCCACCATTCACGAGTTCTTCACCGTTCTTCTTTCATTCTCCATTGTTTCTCTTCCAATTCGCGACGTTCACAAGCTTCTCCATTTGTCTTCCTCTTCGACTTTCACGAGCACTTATTTAATTTTGATTGTTTCTATCTCCGAATGGAGTTTCAATTGGGGATCGGTTTGGGACCTCTTATGATTTTTAAAATCATTTATTTATTATTATTGATTAAAATAGTGTTGATGTTTGGGACTACAGAAAATAACAAATAGTGTTAATGTTTGAGACCACAAAAACACAATGAATGAACTGGAATACATGGGTCTTGAACCAGGCAACGTGGATATTTTGATCCACTTTATGGAACAACGTGACGAATCAAGTGAGATATGCAATGTTGATCCTTATATGTTTGGAATGTTCAACCCACATGACTATGTGAACAACATTGCTAATGATTTAAACTTGCCACCATGTTACCCTTTTATTTTGTGGTTTTGTTCAACTGTTAGTGATGAAATTCTTCCTCTTAAGACTGATCATGATGTGCTGAAAAATGTTTGCTAAAAATCAAAATTCAGTTCATATGTATGTTAGTAGAACAAATAATGAGAGGAATGGTGTTAACACTATGTACCAACAAAGTGAGTTCATGTTCAACAAAAGTTAGTTTTACGTCCACTTACAAAAAAAAACAAAAAAAAAAAAACAAAAGTTTTAAAATATTTTCAAGTTGAGAGGAAGAAATGAGAGTATTTTAGACATAAATTTTCACTAAAAGTCATGTGATCAGCATGTGTATAAATTTTGTTAAATTAAATAACAGTGTTTATGATAGAGGGGATCTAGGTGTAATATGAACTAAACAATTAAAAATTTTTTTGTAGGATGAAAAAGGAAAGATTATTGAGTAAAATTTGATAAAAACATAGAGAATATAAGTGTAATTTATTCAAAAATAAAATAAAAACAATATCACATTCCAAGTATCTACGTTAGCATTATTAATCTTTAAAAGTGATAATTATTAGGCTATTAAAGTCTTAGCCATAAAAACTCATAATTTCAATTGTTGACTTTAATAATTACTAATTATTTGATATTTGACTTTACCATTTAAATAATTGAATTAAACTTTTATAGATGATCAATAATTTTACACGGTTAATTAATTAGAAACTGTAGTGTATATGATAATTTGTGATTTACTAATATTGTATTTTTTTTTAATAAAAAAGAGACTAAAAGTTAATTCTAATCAAATACTAGTAGAGTAGTAGTCTCTAGCTTTAATATATACCAGCAGTAAAAAAAACTTTAATATATTAAAGTTAGAGACTAAATTAGTTAAATTATATTATAATGTTATTATTAAGAACCAAATTAATTAATAATATTAATTTCAAATAAAAAATTGATTAATAGTTGTCATATTCAAAATTATTTTTTGGATAACGGGCCAAATTAATTAAGAGTGCCAATTTTAAGGACTCCTACTTTATGCTACGCTTTGGTGTACGAAACCACGTGAGTGCACCTCACCGGGTAAACCTAAATAGCCAAACCCTGACGGGGCGTTCACCTAAAAGTCTAAAACTTTTCAAAAAGACATTACGATTACATATATCCATTTTTCAAAAAACATTATACCACTAACAAAAAAAAAAAGACAAATACTAACCTATATCCTAAGAATATTGTTTATTAGAATGCAAAAATTTAGGCGGTTCATGATTTTTGTATGTTCTTTTATGAATTTTATATTAAATATTTTTAAAAATTCTTTAACCGATGTTGTGGTTAGCAGGATTATTGAAAAAAAAAGGCTTTTAATTAAAAAAAACTGCTTATAGAAAAAAAGAAGGCAAGGAAAGGGCCATTAAGTGGGTGACGTTTACATATTTGCCTTTTTCGTTAAATTGACAACTTGAGTAGAGATGGCCAATCCAGGAAAGAGATTGCAAAAGCAATAATAATAATAATGGCAACGTTGTAAATAATGTTCACCGTCACAAAGCAAAAAGGATCATGATTCATTCTATCTTGATAAAAAAACAGCATAATCCTTATCTGAATCTTATGTTTTTTTAGGGGGAAGGATCCTCCACCCATGACCCAACCCCACATAACATACATACATACATGCAGATCAAACACTAGACTAAGACTAACAAACAAGGAAATTAATGTAAAACTAAAAAGACAAATTAAAAGGCAGAGATAAACATAGGTGGGTGAAAGTGGAGCAGATCCAGGAGGTGAGAAATTGAGAGTTTTGGAGTTAGCCAGTGTAGATGTGAACGCCAATGGCAATGAGGAAGATAGTGATGAGGCCAAAGTAGATGATGGCGTGAACCAAAATGGAGGCCCCACTGGTTTGCATGTTCCCAAACTCTGCTACCCTTCCCCTGGCTGGTATCTGAAACAGAAGCCCCGGGCTTAACAGCACGAACAGCACCACTGCAATCACTACCGGGCCCCAATCAGCCATTTTCAAAGCCTTTTGATTTCTCAGAGAAGAAGGAGTTAGGACTTTGGAGTGGAAGAGGCGTTTGATTTTAGGTCTAAGGATTGTTGGGGACACAACTAGACAAAGTCACATAGACGGAAACGGATGCTTCGCGTTCTCGCTAAACGTGTCAGCATCCTTAAATGCGATTTCGACGCCTCTCCTCACTCGCATTCGAGATTCGGAAATAATAAATAAATAAAATATTTAGTATTACTACTTTTCCATTTTTTTTAGATTCACGTCAACAAAATAAATTATTGTATCCTTGATTTTTTTGTTCTATTCAAAATATCTATTTAAGTGAAGACCTTAAAATTTTAATTGGTATAGATAAAAAAATTATGTTGGATTGGTATAAAAAATTCTAATTCCAGTTATTTCCATTATTTAGTAGATGTCTATAACATTCAAACTTTCCTATTTGTTAAAACTTTTTTAATTAAAGATAATAAAAGGACAATTTTTCTATCTATTTAAATATTGAAAATCAAATTTGGTAATTATTAATGATTATTAGAAGTTATATTTACTTCAAATCTATTATAATTTTTAAACATAATATTTGATTCTATCGTGATTTTAAAATCACCATAATCTATTATGATTTTAAAAACTATTCAAACACACATTAAATTATTGTTATTTTTATCAATTTTCTTCTTATTCTCAATCATTTTTTTACTCCCTTCTAAACATGTCACTCATTTTTCATTTTCAAAATAATTCACATAATATATCTAAATACATACTATTTATGTTCCTTTGTTATTTTTTCAACATTTTTAATTTATTGTGAAATATGTTAATAAGATATTTATCTGAAATGATAAAATTGATTTGGTGATTGAATACAAAATGGATGAGAGAAATTATGAGTTCAAATTTCTCCCACTATAAAAATTAACAATTAACAATTACTAATAAAAATATATTTACTCATTCTTTTACTATGTAATCAAATACATTTGTTGACTATTAACAATATAAATAAAAGTTATTAGTAAAGTTTACTATTTCTAGTCTTATATATAAATACAAAATTGACTTTTGTGTTCCAATTATAAGAAATAATGACTACTTTTTAAACTTATTCAAAGTTAATTTTTCTATACTCTTAATTCACTTATAATTCTATTTATTATTCACTTTTTCTTGAATTATGAATCCTAACATTAATGTGATCATTATTAACAATATTTAAACTTAAGGGAAATTTTGAATTTATAATAATATTAAATGTGATCACAATTTTTTTTAATCTTTGATAATTTGTCCTATGTTTCTTACAGTATGATAAATGCGAAAATTGCATTCTTTTTAACACATTTTATCTAGGTTGAATTTTTTTATAAATTATAAAAATTTATGGATCTCACATCTTATTAAATGACTCTGTTATGATTTTATAATTTTTAAAAAGAATAATCAATAATGAAGTGTGTTAGATAAGCATCTTTAATGGTAGATTTCAAATTGGGATCTTAAATCACTTTTTAGTAAATCCCATAGTGCCAAGTAGGATTTAAGATATCTCAAGATCTCTTTCATTTTGTTCTTTAGTGGTATATCACATTTTGAGATCTTAAGGAGAGAGATAAAAAAGAAAAAAATTTATTCTTTTTTGAACAGTGTGCAGATCTTAAGGGTTCTTCTACAAGAACTCATTCTCCATGTTGGAGATCTCTCTACCTCCTTTAGTGGGAGATCTAGTGAAGATTAGATCTTGATCTCAAGATGCTTGTTCAAGATCTTACACTAAAGTTCAAGACTCCTCCTTCTTGTAGATAGTACCAAACTTTATGAATATTGCTAAAATAAAAAATATTTTTATAAAATATTAATTTAAGTAAATAATCTAATTAATTTTTTATTCTACATTATTTAATTATTATTTTTTATAAAAAAAATATTGGAGATAATATTTTTATGTTATTTTTGTTAAATTAATTAATTATTTTTATATAAAAGTTGGAGATAATATTATTTTATTATTACATAATGATAAAAATTATTATTTAAATTAAGTTTATAAGGACTAAAATTGAAAATTTTACTAAAATTAAAATTTGTAATTTTTACGACTTAAAACATATTTAAAATTAAAATAGTTTAGAGAATTTTATCATGTATGTGCTAATACATAGTGTAAAAATATAAAATTTGTTTTATTAAATAACTTAGGTTTTTTAAAAAAAAAATTGATTTTTATAGTTTTAATATAACAGATAAACGTCTTCAATAAAACATTATTTTAATTTTTTTATCGTAACAGAGAATTACATTTTTATTTTTTACATGCAAAATATAGTGGTTAAAACTGGGTCAGTTTAGTGCTATCCTTTTGGCGGTTTTGTCTTATACTCTTGTGGCCTATGGCCAATGGATTTGCATTTTGTTTCCAAGTTACGAATTTGGATCCTACAGAAGAACATGGGCTTGGATTTTAAAATATGGCAATTGCATGCTTTTATACTCTTCCTCGAAAAAAAATACTATCACACTTCACCAAATTATACTCACATTTTTTGATAGATTTTTCTTATTGGTTAAATTATATTGACAATTATAAAATCGGAGTGAGATTTATTAAATAATTAAAAATTAAAGCTTACACAAATCTATAATTCTCAATAAATTTAAGATAATAAATAAAAAAAACATTTTAGAAAGTGTTGTATTAGCATTTATCTCCCAAAATTTACGTGCCTTTGTATTGTGGGGCGAAGAACTCATTTTAACGGTAATGTTGAGTATTAGTAAGACATTTTAGTTTTTTGTTGGTTATAATTAATTCTGAGGGTGAGATTTACAAAACATATTTATATTTGAACTTGATTTTTCAGCTATGCTTCTTTCAACATTAGTGTAAAACAGATAAACCCTTGGATTGATGAGTCAGTGATATAGGCTTCAAGGCTCAAGTGTGTCCTACACTCAGCCTCTTCTAATATTAAGTAGTTATTTCTTCGTTTTTATGTCGTAAAAGGCCAAACATGTTTGCATCAAACCACAAAGGTTTTTACTCCAAGAATAACTTTTTTATTTTCAATTGATTGGCAAACCTTTCAATTAATTGAAGAGGTTACAGCAAGAAATGGCTGCATCAACGGCTACAGCTTGTTAATAAAGTAGTGCAGCTGCATGATTATGACTCTGACTTTAAAAGAAGCAGGTTTGCAATTTGATCCTCGTTAACCACTCATAATTTGTCTCTTAATTAATATTTGCGAAACTTCTAGGATTCATATAAACATATGACAGTGTATTAAATAATTTTGTTAGGTTAACCGTGTGTTTGCATGTCAGCTTAATTTAAATATTACGATAGTGATTTTTTATTTAATGTATAATTATTTAGCATATATTTAAATTAGTAGTTTTAACTTTTAATTATTGTAAGAACATTGTAATCAAAATATTTATAAGGAAAATTTCATGTAAAATAGATCAATCAATCCAAATATACTTAATAATTATATAAATAAATTTATTTCAATAGTTTAGAATGTTAATTATTTCTATATATTACCCTTTGGACCTTATAAGGTCCAACTTAAAAGTGTAATTTGATCCTATTTGTAATGTTCAATTTAAAATATTTTTTATATTATTATTTTTTTACAAAAATATCATTAATTAAAGTTAATATTAAAATGACGTGATAATAATAGAAATATAATCCAAAAATGTTTATTTGTTTTATTTTGGGGGTAACTTTGGAAAAAAATAATTTAAGACAAAATTAATACTCTCAACTAAATTAACCAATTTCTTTAATCATGATGAAATAGTTATTTGAACCTTATAGTAATGATCATAGACAGGAGGTAGTATTATAAAACACACACAAAAACCATTATATTTAATAGTCATTTATACATATTAAGTTATTTTTTTAAAACACAAAAGGCTTTATACTTAATTATTGTTATTTATATTTATTTAAAATGATTTTAATACTCAATCTTAAATACATTTTGATAGTATTATTTTTAAATAAACAAAACTATATTTGAGAAGTCATTCTATGTTATTTTAAGTTTTCAAATATATTCTCCAATTTATTTTTCGTACTAGTTAGCCATTTATTATTCTTATCATTAACAAAGCAAATAACTTAACTTTTTATTTATTTATAAAGTTCACGTCAAATGTTCTCAATTTCTTGAAATATTTTAATTTGGCATTTCTTATTTGTTATTATTTATACATTAACTTTTTATTATTATTATAAAGGAGAGCTTAAGGAACATATGCATATTAATCCTTTGTAGTCGTCTTGCCTTAAAAGAACTATATTCCCCATCAAATTTATATCTAATAATTATAAAGGATTTTTTGGGTAAATAATGATAAAAGACAATAACATAAAATAAATACTTTTAAAGTTAGTTACAAAAAGATAATTTTATTTGTTGGAGAAATAAGATAATACAAAATTATTGTTTAAAAACTTGGATGACATGATCAATTTGATGATTATCACTCAAAATGTTTGAATCAAATTATTTATTGAATTATCTGTATATTCAACACGTGCAATTCAATCAATTTTTTGAATGGTTAGTTGATCTAGAAACTTGACTCAATACAACCCAAAATAACCATGTCCAACTTGTTGATGAAAATGTGTTTAGAAAGTTTACATTACCTCCAACCGCCATCATCATCATGACCAAAGCTTGGTGTTATTTCCCTTTCCCGTATCATTATCTCTAAATCCTTCCCACCACAACACCTTTACCTGACACAAAACATGTTAGCCATTTTCCACAAACCTAATATACCATTGTTGCATGTTGTCTTTATTTTTTTAAAAGAAGGGATTTAAGTTTCTCATGTTACATGAGGAATAAGCTTTTCTCCTATACACCAAAACTATGTAGTTTTGGGTGAAATTTTCTTCTTCTTTTTAATAAAAAAAACACAATCAAAACAGATATTTCTCTCAAGTACGTCTCCCCTCTCGTTGCTTAACCTTCTTTGCTTGTCTTTGTTCTTCTTTCATCTTCTGACCTTTGCAACAAATTTGTATTCATACAAATTATTTTTCCTTGGTGGGTTTTACTCCTTCTTTCATTACACATAAAACGATAATGTAAATGTGGTGTAGAAGAAAGATAGGCATAACTCTATTGTGGTAGCATCAACTTGTAAGATGATGATTTTTCAATTTTTGCATCAACGATGATGAGGCATGTCACAGGAACGAAACAAAAATGTAACTGTTGAAAGTTAGTATTTCAAACACTCATCTTTCACTCACTCACTCCAAGCCTTACATTCTTTTTATTTGTCTTTCTCTCACAAAATAATAAAATAATAATGATATGGATTTTTGTTTCCTTCAATTCTCATATTTGGATTTTTGTTTCCTTTGATCTACACGTTTGAGCTTTTTGTTACTTTTCTCATTTGAATTATCTTTTTTTATTGTACACAAGATGCTTGATAAAAGAGCTGAATGAAAATCATGCTACTAACTTGTGGCAAGGAAGCTAGCTTACGATTCTGTAGTGCTTTGCCACATCATTATAGTCAACTATTGTTACCTTATCT